>APFE030850067.1:20593-73649 GCA_000404065.3 Pinus taeda
GCCCTAGCTGGTTTATTTCCATTTCTGGTTGTAAGCATATTTCAGTATTTTCCATTAATGAAATGAAGCATTATTTCCACTACATCTTTGTGTATATGGTTATCTCTGTATTTTATTGCGTTCCTATTTAAATCTGGATCATGTTATGAGGTCACAACTGAGATGGTAAGGGGACTGAAATTTGAACAAATTTCAAAAGTTGTGAAGGTTAAAGGGGGAAAAGAGAAAGAATTTATGTTAGTTCCTGAGATGAGAGTGTTGGGTTGACCCAAAGAAAGTAAAGGTTAGTTTAAAGGAAGAGAGATTTTCTTTCAAAGGGGTTTTTCAAAGGGGTTTAGTTGAATTGGTATTAATGTTACCAAGTTTTAGGGGTTTAATTCAATTGGTATTAATGTTGATAATACTAAGCTTTCAAGGTTAGTTCAATTAGTTTGAGGTTATATTTCCAGCATTAGTTTAATTGATCAAAAGTTGCACTACTAAAGCACGACTCTTTGAAAGAGAATTTGGCAAATCAAGAATTGCTCAATAGTGCTGTGAAGCTATTTTAGTCAATCTTGCCCGAAAGTAAATAGACAATGTATTTTTTTTAAAACCAAACTTCTTATCATGAATTTACTGTAAATATATAATAATTCTAAAGGTGGTTTTTTTTACTTTTCTTTTTCAATCAAATCAAATGTACATTCTAATTTTATAATTGAAATATGAAATATAATTTATTTTTAAAAGAAGTTCAATGTGAATTAAATTATTTTTGATAAGATTTTAATATAAATAATGATATTTAATTAAACCATGAATCCCAAGTTCAAAAGGATTTCATCAAACTAATTAACTAATATGAATTTAATTAACCAATAAAATAAATGTCATGAGTCACACATTATTTATAAATTCCAACTAATTTAATTTGTTTAAATGCTAGCATGAGTAGCTTATTTATGCAAGTGTGTATACAGATGATAACATTATTACAAAACTAACAAATAAGTCAATCATGCATGTCCAAAATAAATTGAGACAAGTAAATCACACTTCTCTGATAGAAAACATATTAATAGGAAAAACACAAATAAATTGCACTTATAATGTTGTTTTGCCCTATCCCCATGATAAACATATATAAAATACATATAAGTGATTTGCATGTAAGTGATTAGGGATATATTCATATTTATGTAGGCGCAACTACATGTATGTGAAAATGTAGATGTTATATGGAAGCTGATGTAACACTTGAAGTATGAAATATAATTTAATTCTTAAAGAAGGTCCTCTATTACCTAAGGTGGACTAAATTATTTCTTGATAAAATTTTTACATAAATAATGATATTTAATTAAACCATGAATCCCACACCCAAAAAGACCCTTCAAACTAATTAATTAATATGAATTTAATTAAATATGAACAAATGCCACGAGTCCACATGATAAATAATGATATTTAATTAAACCATGAATCCCACATCCAAAAAGATCCCATAAACTAATTAATTAATATGAATTTAATTAATTATGAACAAAACCCATGAGTCACACATGATTAGTAAAATCCAACCAATTTAGTTGAATTAATTAAATTAACATGACTCATGAATCACACATGTTTAGTAAAAACTAACTACAAGTTTTACTTATCCTTAATAATTATATGTGACTAAGGGAAAAAAAAAAACTAGAAATGCATCAAGGAAGGGATATAAATGCTAACGTGAGTAGAGTATTCATGCAAGTGTATACAAGGAAGGATGATAACATTATTACAAAACTAAGAAATAACCCAATTATGCATATGCAAAATAAGTTGAGAGAAGTAAAACACACATTTGTGAAAGAAAACATATTAATAAACACACAATCATATATGTGATGCATGGTCAATAGGAAACACAAAAATAAATTGCATTGATAATGTTGTTTTGCTTTGTCCCCATGATAAACATATATAAAACACATATAAGCGATTTGCATGTAGGTGATTAAGGATATATTCATATTTTTGTAGGAGCACCTACATGTATGCGAAAATGTAGATGTTATATGGAAGTTGAGGTAATGAGTGTGTAGAAATGAAGTAGGAATGGAGGTAAGAAGAGAAATCATAGATATAGTAAGCATAAATAAGTGTGTATATGGGAAATAGATTTTTTTTGTGTAGGAAGATGAGATGCTAGGAAAATAACAACAAAGTGAGAAGTTGAGGAGTCATTGAGGAGGAAAACATGTCAAGCCAATAAACAAATAAGTTGGATTGTTATGAGGTCATAACTAAGATGGTAAGGGGACTGAAATTTGAACAAATTTGAAAAGTTGTGAAGGTTAAAGGGGGAAAAGAGAAAGAATTTACGTTAGCTCCTGAGAGGAGAGTGTTGGGTTGACCCAAAGAAAGTAAAGGTTAGCTTAAAGGAAGAGAGATTTTCTTCAAAAAGGGTTTCTCAAAGGGGTTTAGTTGAATTGGTATTAATGTTACCAAGTTTGAGGGGTTTAGTTCAATTGGTATTAATGTTGATAATTGGGTTAGTTCAATTGGTTTGAGGTTATATTTCCAGAATTAGTTTAATTGATCAAAAGTTGCACTCCTAAAGCACGAATCTTTGAAAGAGAATTTGGCAAATCAGGAATTGTTCAATAGTGCTCTGAAGCTATTTTGATCAATCTTGCCCGAAAGTAAATAGACAATGTATTTTTTTTAAAGCAAACTTCTTATCATGAATTTACTGTAAATATATAATAATTATAAAGGTGGTTTTTTTTCCTTTTCTTTTTCAATCAAATCAAATGTACATTCTAATTTTATAATTGAAATATGAAATATAATTTAATTTTAAAAGAAGTTCAACGTCAATTAAATTATTTTTGATAAGATTTTAATATAAATAATGATATTTAATTAAACCATGAATCCCAAGTTCAAAAGGATTTCATCAAACTAATTAACTAATATGAATTTAATTAACCAATAAAATAAAAGTCATGAGTCACACATTATTTATAAATTCCAACTAATTTAATTTGTTTAAATGCTAACATGAGTAGCTTATTTATGCAAGTGTGTATACAGATGATAACATTATTACAAAACTAACAAATAATCAATCATGCATATCCAAAATAAATTGAGACAAGTAAATCACACTTCTCTGATAGAAAACATATTAATAGGAAAAACACAAATAAATTGCACTTGTAATGTTGTTTTGCTCTATCCCCATGATAAACATATATAAAATACATATATGTGATTTGCATGTAAGTGATTAGGGATATATTCATATTTATGTAGGAGCAACTACATGTATGTGAAAATGTAGATGTTATATGGAAGCTGAGGTAACACTTGAAATATGAAATATAATTTAATTCTTAAAGAAGGTCCTATATTACCTAAGGTGGATTAAATTATTTCTTGATAAAATTATAACATAAATAATGATATTTAATTAAACCCTGAATCCCACATCCAAAAAGACCCATCAAACTAATTAATAAATATGAATTTAATTGAATATGAACAAAAGCCATGAGTCCACATGATAAATAATGATATTTAATTAAACCATGAATCCCACATCCAAAAAGACCACATCAAACTAATTAATTAATATGAATTTAATTAAGTATGAACAAAAGCCATGAGTCACACATGATTAGTAAAATCCAACCAATTTAATTAATTTAATTGAATTAATTAAATTAACATGACTCATGAATCACACATGTTTAGTAAAAACTAACTACAAGTTTTACTTATCCTTAATCATTATATATGACTAAGGGAAAAAAAAAAACTAGAAATGCATCATAGAAGGGATATAAATGCTAACGTGAGTAGAGTATTCATGCAAGTGTATATAAGGATGATAACATTATTACAAAGAAATAACCCAATTATGCATATGCAAAATAAGTTGAGAGAAGTAAAACACACATTTGTGAAAGAAAACATATTAATAAACACACAATCATATATGTGATGCATGGTCAATAAGAAAAACACAAATAAATTGCATTGATAATGTTGTTTTGCTTTGTCCCCATGATAAACATATATGACAAATTTAGATGAGGTTTGTGGTGACCAGTGAGTTGTCGGGTCTGCCTCTTTAACTATTACTCCTCAGACCTCCGATCAGCCTGATCTCTGATCACTGGTCAGCACTTCGCTATCGGCGATATCAGAGTATCGCTTATCGATGTATCGGCCATCGCTAATGCCACTATCCAAGTCCTTTGCCTCTCCGATATGCGATCACCGATCGCATCTCCGCCATTGATCCCATTTTCGATCCAACGAGGACCATTGAGAAAATAGGGACAAATTTTGTTATAGGAGAGCTTAAAAGATGGAATGGATAAAAGTCTCGAGGAGACTTATTAAATGTAATCTGCCATGTGCGCATTTTTAGTGGGTTGTTAGAGGAGACCAAGATTTATCGGATCCTTCATAGTGATCCGATCTAATATTCCTGTAACGACGAACCAAATGTGTTATCTATCTATCTATATATATATATATAGATGTGTGTGTGTGTGTGTGTGTGTAATAAGTGAGATATAGAGAGGGACAGAGTGATAGAGATAGAATTTGTGAAAACAAAGCGTTGAAATGTAGTCGAGAGGAGAACTCGTGCTAAGGCTGAATGCCTTAAATTTGTAGCTATGTTGTGTATAATAGAAAATGTGAATTTAGTGTTGAATTGTGCCTGTGTGTTGTATTTCTTGAATAGTCTAAATGTTCAGTGTGCAGGTTTGGTTAACCATCGATCCTATACCCTATGATATCAATTAACTGTTATATATATGAATGTCGCGTGTGAATTGGTATATGGCAAAGAACTGTGTTTTAACATAGAAATCCATCGACTCTTAGTTGAATTCCAATTACATTAAGAAACAACTCAAAAGCACTTAGTAGATCTGGAATTCGGACCTGAAAACTTATGGAAGTTGGCCTATACCCTTATTGGTCCGGAAGGCATATCGGATCAGTGCATTGGAGTGGAAGGGACTAAGGCCTTAGACAGTCGCGATCAGTGACTGTCAATGAAACGAGGACCGTTGGATCAAAAAGGGGATCAACAGCAGAGATGTGATCGACGATTGCATATCGGAGAGGCAATGGACTTGGACAGTGCCATTTGTGATGGTTGATACGCCAATAAGTGATACTTTGGTATCGCCGATAGCGAAGTGTTGATCGATGATCGAAGATCGGGCTGATTGGAGTTCTAAGGAGTAACGGTTAAACCGGTGGACTCGATGATCTATAGATTCGGGTGTATGAATTTTGAAGTCCGAACTAAGGGTTTGGAACAAGATTTCTTTTGGCTTTCTTGTGTATTTTGATAATTGTTGTCCCGGGGGTTTTTTAAAGGGGAAGTGGAAGATTAACACTTCTGATAAAATTATATGGTCCCAATTTAATGTAAGACCACGATTTAAAGGCTTAAGGCCTAAAGGAATGCTTCTGATAGGCTTAGTGGACTATAACCCACAGGCCTCAAGATCAATATTTTTTTAAGGAAAAGGGATTTTGGTTAACCCCCAATTTCTCTTTCCATCATTTGGTATTAGAGTAGAAGAAGATTTTGCATGCAAGAGAAGGGAAAGGATTTCCAAAGAGAGAAAAGAAGGAGTGGGAGGTACAATGGTTTAAAGTATGGAGATTTATGGTCTTACTATCGCACAGAGAATGACAGCCGAAGGTGGGAATATTGTAGCAAACCTAGAGCATGGAGTGGTCATATGGTTCCAGAGGAGAGAACCTGAAGGATGCCAAAAGATTGAGTGAGGAGAGCTTGGTGAGGAATCATGTAGCAGAAGGAGACTATTACTACAGAGGATTGGTTGCAGCTCACAGAAGACCATGAAGGTAGTTCCACTGAAGAAGTGAAGTGGGTAGAATCGCTAAGGACAAGGAGAAGCATATGACCAGGAGGTCATAAATGTTTGTGCCTCGGGAGTCTGATGCAGGAGAATCCAGCACCTCTCATTAAAAGAGAAATCCAAAGTGGAAAAGGGAGGAGGACGTGGACCATCGAGAAAACAGGGACAAATTCTATTATAGGAGAGCTTAAAAGATGGAATGGATAAAAGTCTCGAGGAGACTTATTAAATGTAATCTACCATGTGTGCATTGTTAGTGGGTTGTTAGAGGAGACTAAGATTGATCGGATCCTTCATAGTGTTCCAATCCAATATTCCTATAGCGATGAACT
The DNA here is from genome assembly GCA_000404065.3 of Pinus taeda. Lineage (NCBI taxonomy): Eukaryota > Viridiplantae > Streptophyta > Pinopsida > Pinales > Pinaceae > Pinus > Pinus taeda. The sequence continues at coordinate 26,817 of APFE030850067.1, forward strand.
AGATGTGTTCTATATATATGTAATGAGTGAGATATAGAGAGGGACAGAGTGATAGAGATAGAATTTGTGAAAACAGAGTGTTGGACTGTGCATGTGTTTTGTATGTCTTGAATAGTCTGAATGTTCCGTGTGCCAGTTTGGTCAACCATCAATCCCTGTAGTATTGGTGGTGACCCTATGATATCAATTAACTATTATATATATGAATGTTGCGTTTGAATTGGTATATGGCAGAGAACTATGTTTTAACACAGAAATCCATCGACCCTTAGCTGAATTCCAATTACAATAAGAAACAGTGAAAAAGCATTTAGCAGATCCGGAATCCAGACCTGAAAACTTATGGAAGTTGTCTTATACCCTTATTAGGTCTAGAAGGCATATCGGATAGGCACATTGGAGTGGAAGGGACTAAGGCCTTACACAGTCGCGATGAGTGACCGCCAATGAAACGAGGACCGTTGGATAGAAAAGGGGATCAACGGCGGAGATGTGATCGACGATAGCATATTCGAGAGGTAAAGGACTTGGATAGTGGAATTAGTGATGGTCGATACGCCAATATCGGCAATAGCGAAGTGCCAATCAGTGACCGAAGATCGGGTTGATCAGAGGTCTGAGGAGTAACGGTTAAAGAGGTGGACCCAATGATCTATAGATTCAGGTGTATGAATTTTGCAGTTCGAACTAAGGGTTCAGAGTAGGATTTCTTTTGTTTTTCCTGTGTATTTTGATTCTCTATTGAAGATATTTCATTCTGGTTATCGTTACAAACTTTCATTTTTTTATCTTCAGCTTCTTTAATCATGACAATTTCCCTGTCAATACCATCATTCTCAAGTTCATCAAATACATGCTCAAAATATCTTTTTGTTTTAGCCACCTCTTCTAGTAATCTCACTTCATCATCAACATGCATAAGCACATTGTCCAATTGTTTTTCATCACCTGTCAAACCTGAAAACATACACAACATGTCAGTTTCAAAAATGCATGGCTCTTCATTTGAAGCCTCAGTGATCAGCGCCTCATGCTTCCCTGAACTATTCTGATAGTTCACTAAGTTATTGAGAAATTCTTGCTCAACATTTCTGACGTCTTCCTCATTAAAGAAAACTTTTGGGACTGAAACTTCTTGACTATGCTTGGCAACTTCATCATAAGTATGTGGAATACCTTCCTGTTCTACACAATTTCTTCCAACACTCAGTTTGTCCAAATAAGAAAACAATGTCTCTTCCTCTTCTTTGATTAGACTTTGACCTTTCAAAGATTTCCTTCACTTAGCTTCTTCAGCTAAGTCCTTTGTGTCAACTTTTCTTCTCTTTACTTCACAAATCTGTAATGCATTTGTTTCCTTTCCTATTTCCATTTCCCATTGATCTTCTATCCATGCTAAAATTCCTTCAAATATGATCCAATAAGCTTTTACTAAGAGAAGACACAACCATTTAGTTATACCTTTTAATTTTCTCCACCAATTGAAGTCTTGAAAGTCCTTATGCATCTCCTTTTTTGTTTGTCTTGCCTCTACCTCTTTCACCTTTTCATACACAAGTTCAAATTAATTAGGCTGCATACCTACAATCTTACATTCACAAAAATGATTAATCCCAAAAATATGAGATCCTCTTGTCTGTGAGGATGCCACCAACACATTCCTCTCATTTTGATCTGCATAGATCAGTTCTTCTTTACTGTCATCGTTGTCTCCTTCCCAGGGATAGATCCTTTCTCTAGCTCACAAATGTATTCTACTCCTTCACTCTCAACTGTTTGAAGTATTAATTTCCAGTAAACAATTCTCTGACAGGCCATTTAACACTTCTTCCCACATAAAATCCTTGTTTCCATTTTCCTCTAATTCCTTTCAATACCGGCTTCTCCAAATGACTGAGTTCTTCCTTCATCTCAGCCAACTCTATGTCCCTTTCTTCTTTGCTCATTCCTTTGAGTCCAACTGCTTTAGCACTCCTTTCCCTTTGTCTGTGACTTTCCTATGTACCCTTGCCATGAATATCAATAGTCAATTCCATTTCTTCCTCTGGTGAACTTTTCTTGTTCACTAGTGAGCTGCAACTATCCTTTTCAATTACGCCTATAACAAGTCTCCTTCATGCCTCACCAAACTTTCTCGAGTTTAGCCTTTTGGGTTCTACTGGTTCTTGTCTCGGACCTTTCACTGAATAAAAATTCTACCCAACACTCCTCTTGCTGGAATTATTATCTCCTCTTGAATACTCCTTGCTTTAGGCTCTGCATCTTCAATTGCTCACTTCTTTCTTTCATTCAATAATTTCATTTACTGTTGGGTACTGTCACCTTTACTCATCTGAGAGTTCTTCTTGTTCTATCTTCTTTCCGTAGCTCAACGTTCTGTAAAAAATGGTTTGGAAATTAAATTGTAGCCTTAGCATATGTATATTTGCACTGAAGAGAATTTGATACAGATGGGGATCAGACTACAAAGAACACTGGGATCAGAATGGAGAGGCCATGAACTTCTGAAGAAGACCTGGTAAGAATGTTTAAATTTGATAAATTTACAGAGATCTGTTTGAATGTCTGAAGAACGACAAGGGACTGAAATTTCAAAGGTGAAGATGTTTTCCTTTCAGGAAAATGAAATTTCTGGGTAAGTAGATTGAGCACTCTAGAGTTAGTAGATCTAAATTTATAGTTGAAGGGAATGCTTGACAAGGGATACATTAGGCCAAGTGTATCACCTTAGGGCACATCGGTGTTGTTTGTGAAGAAGAAAGATGGTACTCTTAGGTTATGCATTGATTACAAATAGTTGAACAAAGTGACCATCAAGAACATGTATTCGTTGCCAAGGATTGGTGATTTTTTGGACCAGTTGAAGGGAGCAATAATGTTCTTGAAGACTGATCTAAGACCAGGATACAATTAGGTACACATCAAGGAAGAGGACATTTACAAGACAACTTTCTGGACCATGTATGGGGATTATGAGTTTTTTGTAGTTCCATTTGGTTTGACTAATGCTCCAACTACTTCAATGTTCTTGATGAATAGTGTATTGTGTCCTTATCTAGATAAGTTTGTTATTGTATTCATTGATGACATCTTGATATATTCTAAAAATGAGGAAGAGCATGTCGAGCACTTAGCAATAGTATTGAGATTGCTAAGAGAGCATTAGTTGTATGTTAAGCTTAGTAAATGCAGTCTCATTCAGGGAGAGGTACATAACTTGGGGCATGTTTTTTCCAAGGAAGGCATAGTAGTGGATCAAGAGAAGATAACGGATATCATGGAGTGGGCAGCTCCTATAAATGTGGATGAGGTAAGATCATTCATGGGGTTAACAGGTTATTATTGGAGGTTCATCAAGAAATTCTCTCGCATTGCATATCCTATTATGTCACTACAAAGGCAAGATAAGAAATTTGAATGGACAGAGGAATGTGCAGCAAGTTTTGTGACATTGAAGTAATTGTTGACAAGTGCTCCAGTGTTAAAGATTACAGATCTAAATAACTAGTTTATGGTGTGTACAAATACTTGCAAGATAATATCCTTAGATATAGAAGGTACAAAAACCTACTTGCTAAGTGGAAGAGAACATTATGTACATGGTAGGTTTTATAAGAGAAGAGAAAAGTATACACATGTGAAGATTTTCAATGGAGCAATAGTAAAAGCATTCAAATACGAATTGATATTTGTAAGTATGTGATAAGAATATGAGAATTTTTTTCTTTCCATTAGAAGAATGAAATGGATGGGGTATATATTATCCCTAATGAGAGGAAGAAACTTGAAATGCTAGAGTTGATCAATTTTTTGTAGGTCTGTACATAAATGATCACAAGAACAACAAAATAAGTGTTAGTGAGGCTAAGGATTAAGTTCCTTGATATTTATAGATTAAAATGAGTGCAGCAGGTGGCTTACATTTTAAGTATTCATTTGGATGGACCATAAGAAGACTTTGTCAAGTGAATAGAGATGTGAATGGAAGGTAAGCCATATGTGTCTTAGAATGCCAAAGCTAGTTGCATCATAGCAATATTGGTTGAAATAGGTTGTATCCATAGGAGTGCAAAGGGGATTGATCCCCTAGATCCTTATAAATGATCATTTTGGATGGTAATCATGTTAATAAAAAAATAAAAAAATAATATGGATAAAGGGTAGTGCATATATTAATATTTTGATGTTTTATGTGAACTTTCAAAACTTCCCTTGCTGATTTGAATGTAGAGTTGTATGAAAAGGCTAGATTCTCCCCCTAGATGTGGAGGACAATGTCATGATAAGAAGATAAATGTTGATTATGAAAAAGGATCAAACATAGTAGTAACAATGAATATTCTTTGCTTCAAACGAATATCTTTTGAACTAGCTGCATTTCAAGGGGAAAGGTATGTCAAATTATTGTTGATAGTGGTAGTTGTGAGAATATCATTTCCAAAGAGATGATAGATAAATTTACCCTACATAGTGATAAAAATGCCCATCCTTACCAAGTTACATGGTTTAAAAAGGGGTACAAATTCACTATTGACAAAAGGTGTTTGGTCAAGTTTTCTATAGGAAAGACTTACAAAGATGAAATATGGTGTGATGTTATTCCAATGGATGCATGCCACATGTTTTTGGGGAGGACATGGCAATATGATAGAAAATTCATGCATGATGGTGAGAAAAATACATTTACATTTTGGAAGGATGGATCCAAATTCATCATACCACCCCTTAAGGATGAAGTGAACGATGAGAATATGCTGTCTAAAAGACAATTTGTTAAGTGAAGGTAGCAAGATTATGGTATGTGTTAATGATGCAAAGAGGATAAGAAGAATACATACCAATACCTACTAAAGTGGCAAAGGTACTAGAAGAATATGCTAATGTTATACCAAATGAGTTCCTTAATGGTCTTCCACCAAAGCAGGATATTCAACATCACATTAATCTAATTCCGGGAGCATATATACCCAATCAAGTGGCATATACAATGATTCCTACACATGTAGAGCTCAAAAAACGAGTGGCAGTAATATAACTCAACTATTACGTAAATCTATGTTAATATATTTTGGTTAAAATTATTTACAAAAAATTCCTAAAAGAAAATGGAAAATCTTTTATTTTTCTATTATCATAATATATTACATGATATATTTAATTAAAAAGTATTAAATCAAGTTGAGGACCATTTTAATTCGCTATAAGTGTGTCATGAAGTATCATGATTTAGATTCATGGTTCTAAATCATGGTGGATCAAACCCAAAAAAAAAATAAATAATTTTAAACAATTTAATATTCATCTTAATTATTATAATATATTTAAAATAATGATATATTTCAACTGCCCAATAATAAAAACATTTAAACCTCATTATAACAAATATACATAAACAAATTTAGCTATAAAATATAAAAAAATCTTAAAATACTATTAAATTTAATTTTAATGGATAATAAATATAAATTAAAAAATATCAGTCAAAATGTGTCTATTAATTCTTCAAAATGTTACAACATGTCTACCCAATATATATTGTTCTTCCCGGCTCACTCCTATCGGATTTGTTGGCCAGAAGGAAAGCACAAAAATTAATTACAAAGTGCCTACTAAGATCCCAAAAACTGAATGACCAAAATGCCCAAAATACTTCTAAGATGAATATACAACCAACAAACATCGACGAGTCAGAGGATTTGTCAGAGTTTGATTATCTGGTTTGTCACCCAATGGATTTGAAATCCTGGGTTCCCCATGGACATGGAATTCTAAGTGAGCCAATCCACCCTCCACACACTCCATTCACTCATACAGTCTTCTTTGACCCCACCAAAGTGAAGCCAAATGATCTTGCATATTTCATTAACTGTGCTAATGACCTCAATTCGATCATCATGATGATTATGTCCCAAATGTTCCAGGAGAAGGGTGACATTTCGTAGCTGGGAATCCAAGGTATCAAAAGGGGGAGGAAGAATAAGACCACTAGGAAAAATGGTAGGACTAGGGGCCACCTCCTCCTCTAGCTCTACTTCCACTCCATGGTATCCCCCCTTCTCCACAACTTCCCCTTTGTGTTAAGTTATTTTCCCTCTCAGCCATATCCCTCTCTATGCTTTGCCACACTACCTATACATTATCAACCCAACCCCATCTCATTGAAAATCACATCTTACCCCCATCAATACATAGGAAATCGATAGTAACTCCAGAGCCCTATACTTAGTAGTAAAAATTCCCACTAAGCCAAGTATAGGCCTCCATCAACAAAGGAAACCTCCAGTAAGAACTATCACTTTCCAAAACACCACCACAATGGCACCAACCAGCTTAACACGTCAACAACTTCTACTCCAACAGATTGACCTAGCAGCCCTGAGAGTGGAGATGTTGTTCCCGAAGCTCTGAATACAAGCCAGAAGACCCAATTCTCCTAGACTAGAGAGAAAGGCTATTGTCATGAACAACATGTTGGGTATTCTAGCTCACAACTAAATTACATAGACATAAAAACACCTGGAACAAATCACAAGGCTCTCGATGTCAACAATTATGCCAAACCATATCTCTGACTTCTAGTCGAAGGCCTTTGAAGTCTAGATCAAACTCCTGTATAACCAAGAAACATACACAAATTTCCACTGGTCCCCCCAAACGAATAAAAGGATTACATTAAGAAGTTCAGAAGGGAAGCCAAATATGCTTACCAGATTGACTGAAGTGAAGAACTAACTGATCCAAAAATGGATCCTGGATAAACATCTAATTCTAAAAGACTTCATGCAAGAGGTAAAAGGTACCAAATGGCACAAATACTTTGTAAATCAGAGGAAAATGAAAGTCACAAGCTGCTCTCAAAAATAGTCTCATTGCAAAGATCCCTCCATTCTGAATCTAACGCAACTTAAATGGGTGAAAACGGACTTTAGATGGGAAAGCTATCATAAAATGAGGCTACCCTTTTTCAAAGGAAAAAGAGGCAAAAATCCCTTGAATAATGGGTCTAAAAACCCTATAAGTCTTCTAAATCTCCCAAAAGGTCGGAACCACCGAAAAAGGAGGACCTCTTAACAATTCGGATTACACTATCGGGCCTTAAAAACTTGAAAAAAACCATTAAAACAAGGCTATCGGAGGCTTGAATAATGGTTGCATAGGGGTTGTCGGATCTAGCCGATCAACGGTCCATATCTGATCAGAAATCGCAAGCAGCAGTGGTAGTCAGAGGCATAAAGTGCAATGGGCCGATGCGATATTGTGATCGCCAATATCGACGGATAGCTATCGACGAACACAATGCAGAGGGGCTAACACACACACACACACACACACACACATATATACGTGTGATGCAATGGTGCGATTGCCAAAATCGACGGATCGCAATCAAAGCTATGCAATGGAGCGGGGTGATAGAGGTAAGCGCGATGAAAACCGTACTCGAAAGGGTTCCGGAATGAAAATATATAAGATTTGAGATCCGCTAAATGCCATTTTTCAATGTATTTAAGCATATTTCATTATTTAATGAAATACAAAGGGGCGGGCCAATTGCGTTTCCAGGCGGACCCGATGGCGCTATAAAGCGAGGTCATGAGAATTTCAAGTGTGGATGAACAGTGTTCTATAGATTTTCCCATGTATTGCAGCGTTCTCTGTGTAAACACAGAGCGACCGTTTTTGAAGGATTCAAAGCGCCGATAGACCCCTTCCGTTACCAAATATGTGGCATTCATCCCCAAGGGCGTTTAGCAATGATTGCTAATGCTCAGAGACGGGATTCGAGCAGAATGTGACAAGAAAATGAAGATCCCGAGAGGGAAATGAATCAACAACACCGTTTTGGCTTAAAATCCATGAATGTCAAAGACAGAGGGTTGTTGGGTTGTTGAGGGGTGTTGTTGTTAATCCTTGAGGGGTTTGCTGTGGAAGTAGAAGCCAAAGAGGAAGCCAAGGTGAAAGAGGTAGCGTGGAAGCTAAAGGGACAATGCAGAAGCCAAGGGAGTCACTTGGAGTTCAAGTGAAAAGCCCAAAGGGAAAGTTGTAAATAGCCAGAGGGTCAAGAAGCCAGAGCAGAAGAGTCAAAGAGCTAGAGCTAGAGCCAAAGAGCTAGATTCAAAGCCAAGAGCCAGAACCAGAGCCAGAGAGCCAAAGTCAGAACCAAGAGCCAGAACCAAGAGCCAAGGAGCCAGAGCCAAGAGCTAGAACTTCAAGAGCCAGGTGATTAAATGGTGTTTGAACCCACTATTTTTGTACAAAACAATAGGAGTTGGGCTAAGAGCTTGTAAAAGAAAAAGACTAATACCATAATCCAAGAGAGCCTAGTTGAATTAACTAGAGCTCACGGAGATGTAGCCCAAGAGTTGTGGGTGAACTCCAAATTAATTTGCTGTCTTATGTGTCCGTTTTTACTATTGCATTATTTACTGTTATATGCATTTATATATCAGTTTAAGTACATTCACATATTAGTGCAAACAACAGATTTTTAAACCATGTAATTAGTTTAAAAGAAAATACCAACAAACACCTATATTTTCAAGCATTTCTTAGTTCCGCATTGGTTATTAATCAAATAGACTTGGGAATATTCAAGCTTTGGAAGTGGGAGAGGTTCTTGTAAGTTAGACAAGAAGCCTACGAGTCAATTTTCAGATTAGGTGGTATCAGAGCTTAAGATTGATTAACCCCACCTTCAAAGAAGGTCATATCAGAATGCTTGATTGACAAAAACAAAGACTGCTTGTCTGAAAGGTGTTTAAGAAGTAAGAGGTTGATTGTATGCTTGTTTTACAAACTGACTATTTTCTGAGTTTGCAGAGGTAAAGGGAAAGTTGTTGATAGCTCAGTCCAGGAAGGACAAATAGGAAGAAGGGATGAAGGCATTCTTCTATCCTAAAGGACCTCAAGGCAATCCAAAGCACATGAGGGTTGTTGCAAGAGGTTGCTTAAATAAGGTCTTTATTTATCTTGTTGATTTTTTTTTTTGTTCATTGGCATAATGACAACTTCTACAAGTGGGTCCTCAAATTCTGTGTTCTTCATAAGATTCCTTGATGAAGACATGAAGCAAGAATTGTCCACCATGATGGATATGGTGAGAGAAATGTATGAGGATGGAAGGAATAGCAACATGCTTAGAAAACATTTGAATTCCATGAAGGAAGAGAAGTAGTTGCTTGCTGAAAAATTGCAGGAAATGGAGAGGCAACTTCATATTGCAAATATGAACGTGAAAAGGATGCATGAGTTGGAAACATAGCTCTTTGTTGCCCAAGAAGCCTTAGTCAAGTACCAGCTTGAACAAGAGGTAAGCCATTCCAGTTTGTCTTCAAATTCTTCTAAGAATTCTTGTATTAGTTATTTTGAGAAACATACTAAAGGCATATGTTCCAAGCTAATGTCTAAGATGGGATATGAAGGAAAGGGCTTGGGAAAGCATGCACAAGGTATTGTTGAACCAATAATGGTTGAGGAAACGCCTAAATATTTGGGTCTTGGCTATGGATAGTGTTATGGAGAGAATTCCAAATCTGCCATGAAATCCATTGAAACAGTCCCAAGAAGGAGTTTCATTTCATGTGCTCTACCTCAAAAGTGTCATGAAGGTTGTATCCAAGAGGAATACAATAGCTTGAAACATCAATTGCAAGATGCAGGTGTTCAGAAGCACACACTTGAACCAGAGAGTTTGGGGGACTCTAATAGCCTTGAAGAGTTTGATGGTGTTCCAAAGGGAGCCACTTCTTCATTTCCTTCACCTCCTCATGAAGGCAGTAAAGGTGAAAGGGGTAGGTATAAATCTAGTTCTAATTATATTCCTTTTGATTTTGAAAAGCATGATAAATTTCCACCTAAGTATGGGGAAAGAGTTGCATGTTCCTTTTGTGGTTTGGATAACCATGATGTTCCTAGATGTTGGAAGAGAATGGCCGCATATAGGAAGCAAAAGAAGGAAAAAAAGCAAGCAGCCAAAGGTCCATTGGACAAGGCAAATCATGCTATCAAGAGGATGCACATGTAGTGCACTTACTTCCATAAGCAAGGACATCTTGCTGCAAATTGTTGGACACTGAATCCAACAATGCTTCCACCAAAGCTGAAGAAAGTGGAAAGAGAAGATGACAGAAATGGAAGTGAAGATTCCATGAATGATGTGTCTCAAAATGATTCACATGTTGATGTTGATGTGCAGGCAAGGGTAGTACCTTTGAAAGGGATTGGTAAGGAATAGTTAGAGTTCTTATCTGATTAATATTGCATGTCTATATATGCATCTACATTATATTTCATTTCAGCTTCGAAAGTACAGTGTGCTTAAGCGAAAGTTGAAGGATGAAATGCATGCATAAGCATGAGATGCCTGAACATAGGGATGTTGATGATTTCCTTGTTTTTGAACATGTATGTGTAATTAACTTGCAGGGTTGACTGAATTCACATGCATGTGATGCCATGTTGTCTTGGAAGAAGTTAACTTGGTCTCCAAATGGAGATAATGATGAAAGTTTCATCTTTTGAAAAAGAGTCCTAATGGTCTTTTTCTACATGCTTGACTTGAAGGGTCATTTGTTTAAAGGCATGTTTTGTCAGCTTGTTTTTAGTCCATCATTTATATGTAGATGTAAGACATGGAGGTGTTCATAAGATGTGAAATATGTTTCTTTTGTTGAAGCAGGAATTAGTCCATCCAGTTGTTGCCTGTATGCCTATTGTTGTTAACAGTCACTGTTGGCAGCTTGTCAAACAGGTACAAATGAAAGTTTTGTGGAGCATATGTACTTCACATTTGTTGAGCCACCTTGGATCAATGATCAAGGAAAAGAAGCTCAAACTACCTTCTATGACCATTTCAATAGAAGTTTTGCAGGAAGGCAAGGAGGAAGATAGTTCTTCCTAAGAATACCAACCCATCCAGAGAAGGGAAGTCGTCAGAAAATTTGGTTCAGAGGCACTATGCAAAGGCAAGTGTAGAGAGGTTGAAATAAGAGGGTGAGTCACTCTCATTTACTATTCAGATTAGTATATCAATCTTTTGGAGACCAAAAGTTCTTTTAGTGGGAAGGCGCGATCCAAAAATGGATCCTGGATAAACCTCTAAGTCTAAAAGACTTCATGCAAGAGGTAAAAGGTGCCAAATGGCACAAATCCTTTGTAATTAGAGGAAAATGAAAGTCACAAGCTACTTTCAGAAATAGTCTCATTGTAGAGATCCCTCCATTCTGAATCCAACACAACTTAAATGGGCTAAAACAAACTCCAGATGGGAAAGCTATCATAAAATGAGGCTACCCTTTTTCAAAGGAAAAAGAGGCAAAAATCCCTTGAATAATGGGTCTAAAAACCCTCTAAGTCTTCCAAATATCCCAAAAGGTTGGAACCACCGAAAAAGGAGGACCTCTTAACAATTCGGATTACACTATCGGGCCTTAAAAACTTGAAGAAAACCATGAAAACAAGGCTATCGGAGGCTTGAATAGTGGTTGCACTGGGGTTGTTGGATATGGCCGATCAACAGTTCATATCCGATTGGAAATCATAATCTGCAGTGGAAGTGAGAGGCAGTCAGAGGCATAAAGTGCAATAGACCAATGCGATACCACGATCGCTGATATCGATGGATCACAATCGGCAAACATAATGCAGAGGGGCTTACACACACACACACACACACACACACATATATACGTGCGATGCGATGGTGTGATCAGCGAAATCGGCAGATTGCAATCGGAGCTATACAATGAAGTGGGGTGATAGAGATAAGTGCGATATGATTTAAACCAGACCCAAAGGGTTATAGAATAAAAATATATAAGATTTGAGATCCGCCAAATGCCATTTTTCAATTTATTTAAGCATATTTCGTTATTTAACGAAATACAAAGGGGAAAGCCAATTGCGATATACGATAGAGATTCCCAGGCAAACCTGATGGCGCTATAAAGTAGGGTTATGAGAATTTCAAGTCCGGATGAACATTGTTTTGTAAATTTTTCATTATATTGCAGCGTTCTCTATGTAAACACAGAGCGGTCATTTTTGAAGGATTCAAAGCGCTGATAGACCCCTTCCATTACCAAATAGGTGGCATTCATCCCTGAGGGTGTTTAGCAATGATTGCTAATGCTCATAGACAGGATTCGAGCAGACTGTGATAGGAAGACGAAGAGCCTAAGAGGGAAATGAATCAACAATGTCATTTTGGCTTAAAATCCATGAATGTTAAAGATAGAGGGCTACTAGGTTGTTGAGGGGTGCTATTGTTAATCCTTGAGGGGTTTGCTGTGGAAGCAGAAGCCAAAGAGGAAGCCAAGGTGAAAGAGGTAGCGTGGAAGCCAAAGGGACAGCGCAGAAGCCAAGGGAGTCACCTGGAGTTCAAGTGAAAAGCCCAAAGGGAAGGTTGTAAATAGCCAGAGGGCCAAGAAGCCAGAGCAGAAGAGCCAAAGAGCTAGAGCCAGAGTCAGAACCAAGAGCCAGAACTAGAGCCAAAGAGCCAGAGTCAGAACCAAGAGCCAGAACCAAGAGCCAAAGAGCGAAAGCCAAGAGCCAGAGCTTCAAGAGCCAGGGGATTAAATGGTGTCTGAACCCACTGTTTTTGTACAAAACAGCAGGAGTTGGGCCAAGGTCTTGTAAAAAAAAAGACTAATACCATAATCCCAGAGAGCCTAGTTGAATTAACTAGAGCTCACGGAAATGTAACCCAAGAGTTGTGGGTGAACTCCAAATTAATTTGTTGTCTTATGTGTCTATTTTTACTGCTGCATCATTTATTGTTATATGCATTTATATATCAGTTTAAGCACATTCACATATCAGCACAAACAGTAGATTTTTAAAGCATGTAATCAGTTTAAAAGCAAATACCAGCATACACCTATATTTTCAAGCATTTCTTACTTCCACATTAGTTAATCAAATAGACTTGGCAATATTCGAGCTTTGGAAGTGAGAGAGGTTCTTGTAGGTTAGACAAGAAGCCTAAGAGTCCATTTTCAGATTACCAACACAAAAATTCCCCTCTAACTGTTGAATTCTATGTGTGCCTTCCTTGCACTGAACTATTCTAGTGACCTCCAATAGAACCACAGACAATTCTCTACTTGCATTCAAGAATTGTTAACACAAAGTATCATAACTTAAGGAACATCCACAAGTTGGTTTCATGCACATACTCTTCACATCTAACACCACCCTCCCAACCACCCATAACCAAGCTCGCAAACATCTAGACTAAACTTGTCAGCCTATAAATAAACCTTCCTTCTGGTATCTCGAAACTTCCATGCATTATGTGATCCATGCCACTATTTCGCCATATGTACCTTAGATTAAGGTATTTTTTAATATTATATTAAAATAATAAAAATGACTTCAGTGTGATTATTGAAAATGACCATCTCAACCATTATGTTTATAATCAATTCACAATCACGTACTATAGATAAATTATGACAATGATGAAGGATTTCATGGAACAACTAGTACTAGATGAGGCGAGAAACTCTAATTGAGATTAAATGAGGTCGAACTCTCATTGCTTATGTTAGTGTAGTAATAATTTTATATACATTAGTTTAAATATAAATATAATTCTTAAGATGTTTTTATATTAAAAAGTAGAATTAAAGATAAAATAAATTATTTTTCAAATTTTTTTAATTAAAGTGATTATCATTAAGTATAAATAAATTGAATAAAATATATTAAATATATATAATTAAAAGTTAAATTATAAAAATTACAATTTTTTTAAAATAAATTGAAAATAAAATAAGATAAGAAAAAATTCATAAATGAAATATACAACTAAATCAATTTATTTTAGAAAATAACTCTAAATAACTCTAGCTACATAATGGATTAGGAAGAAGATCAAATAATTACGCTAAAATATTTAGCCTTAAGCTTCATCTCCTATTTTCTATTAAGAAATATGTTCTACATAGGATTTTTTTATCATTTTATTCTTTTCACACTTCCATTTATAATTTACAAAAATAAAACAAAATTTATAATTAAAATTATTTTAATATATTACCAATAAGAACTCAATACAATAATATATTGGAAGTGTTAAACTTCTACAGAATAAATTAAGAATGTATTTTACCTTTTAGACTTCTATAAAAGGTAAAATCTCCACAATATTGTAAGCTATTTCTTTTTGCCAAACATTTATCATGGAAATTGCTACAACTAGTCACTAATGTGATAACTATCTACTTCAATACCAATATCTTAAGTCCTTTTCACCAGGTATGCACCCTCCTTGGCAATACCACACAATCCGTGGCGTGCTTCAACACCTCGTAGCATTCTCATGTATCCGTCTTCTCCCCATTTAGGTCCCCAAGAGTTCTTGATTATCCAATACTTAAGTCCCTTATCAATTCCCCAATTTATCTTGCCATACCCAACCACTGCAACTGCATGGTTAATTTTAGTGCCGCATGTACCATTATATAATCCCTGCTTAACAAACATAATTTGATTAGTTACACTTGCAAAATTATCCATCTCTTCCTTATTCTTTCTCAAGCACAATGTAAAGAATCATAACCACTTACCCCCTTATAATGATGGAATTATGCACTCGTTTGTATGTTTACAGTGACAGGTTGAAGAGCTACTGCTCTTTCTAGAGCTTCTTCAGTGTAAGGAAGGACAAATCTATAGTCATTAATAGTTACTGCTGTTGCTGATTGAATCTATATAAACAAAAAACCAAAACAATCATTTAATTGTATTACAAATTTGATGATGTCATTATTATAGATATTATTATTATTTACAAAAACTAATTAATTTTTTAACAATTTGTTATAACAAAGCTCCCACAATATGTTGTTTGGGCAACTCGATAGAGCCTATGCAATAATATTTTGAGTATCAAATATGGTTAGTTGTGAAAACCTCTCATGACTGAGTGTTGAATCGGGCCCATATAATTTTATCAGAAGTGTTAATCTTCCGCTTCCCCTTTAAAAAACCCCAAAGACAACAATTATCAAAATACATGGGAGAACCAAAATAAATCCCGCTTTGAACCCTTAGTTCAGACTTCAAAATTCATACACCCGAATCTATAGATCATCGGGTCTGCCTCTTTAACTATTACTCCTCAGACCTCCGATCAGCATGATCTCTGATCATTGGTCAGCACTTCGCTATTGGCGATATCAGAGTATCGCTTATTGGCGTATCGGCCATCGCTAATGCCACTATCCAAGTCCTTTGCCTCTCCGATATGCGATCACCGATCGCATCTCCACCATTGATCCCATTTTCGATCCAATGGGGACCATTGAGAAAATAGGGACAAATTTTGTTATAGGAGAGCTTAAAAGATGGAATGGATAAAAGTCTCGAGGAGACTTATTAAATGTAATCTGCCATGTGTGCATTGTTAGTGGGTTGTTAGAGGAGACCAAGATTTATTGGATCCTTCATAGTGATCTGATCTAATATTCTTGTAACGATGAACCAAATGTGTTATATATATATATATATAATAAGTGAGATATAGAGAGGGACAGAGTGATAGAGATAGAATTTGTGAAAACAAAGCGTTGAAATGTAGTTGAGAGGAGAACTTGTGCTAAGGCTGAATGCCTTAAATTTGTAGCTATGTTGTGTATAATAGAAAATGTGAATTTAGTGTTGAATTGTGCCTGTGTTTTGTATTTCTTGAATAGTCTAAATGTTCAGTGTGCAGGTTTGGTTAACCATCGATCCTTATAGGATCGATGGTGACCCTATGATATCAATTAACTGTTATATATATGAATGTCGCGTGCGAATTGGTATATGGCAGAGAACTGTGTTTTAACATAGAAATCCATCGACCCTTAGCTAAATTCCAATTACATTAAGAAACAACTCAAAAGCACTTAGCAGATCTGGAATTCGGACTTGAAAACTTATGGAAGTTGGCCTATACCCTTATCGGTCCGGAAGGCATATCGGATCAGCGCATTGGAGTGGAAGGGACTAAGGCCTTAGACAGTCGCGATGAGTGACTGTCAATGAAACGAGGACCGTTGGATCAAAAAGGGGATCAACAGCAGAGATGTGATCAGCAATTGCATATCGGAGAGGCAATGGACTTGGACAGTGTCATTTGTGATGGTTGATACGCCAATAAGAGATACTTTGGTATCGCCGATAGCAAAGTGCTGATCGATGATCAAAGATCAGGCTGATTGGAGTTCTAAGGAGTAACGGTTAAACCGGTGGACTCGATGATCTATAGATTCAGGTGTATGAATTTTGAAGTCCGAACTAAGGGTTCGAAGTGAGATTTCTTTTGGCTTTCTTGTGTATTTTGATAATTGTTGTCCCAGGGGTTTTTTAAAGGGGAAGTGGAAGATTAACACTTCTGATAAAATTATATGGTCCCAATTTAATGTAAGACCATGATTTAAAGGCTTAAGGCCTAAAAGAATGCTTCCGATAGGCTTAGTGGACTATAACCCACAGGCCTCAAGATCAATATTTTTTTAAGGAAAAGGGATTTTTGTCAACCCCCAATTTCTCTTTCCATCATTTGGTATCAGAGTAGAAGAAGATTTTGCATGTAAGAGAAGGGAAAGGATTTCCAGAGAGAGAAAAGGAGTGGGAGGTACAATGGTTTAAAGTATGGAGATTTATGGTCTTACTATCGCACAGAGAATGACAGCCGAAGGTGGGAATATTGTAGCAAACCTAGAGCATGGAGTGGTCATATGGTTCCAGAGGAGAGAACCTGAAGGATGCCAAAAGATTGAGTGAGGAGAGCTTGGTGAGGTATCATGTAGCAGAAGGAGACTATTACTACAGAGGCTTGGTTGCAGCTCACAGAAGACCATGAAGGTATTTCCACTGAAGAAGTGAAGTGGGTAGAATTGCTAAGGGCAAGGAGAAGCATATGACCAGGAGGTCATAAATTTTTGTGCCTCGGGAGTCTGATGCAGGAGAATCCAGCACCCCTCATTAAAGGAGAAATCCAAAGCGGAAAAGGGAGGAGGATGTGGACCATCGAGAAAACAGGGACAAATTCTATTATAGGAGAGCTTAAAAGATGGAATGCATAAAAGTCTCGAGGAGACTTATTAAATGTAATCTAACATGTGTGCATTGTTAGTGGGTTGTTAGAGGAGACCAAGATTGATCGGATCCTTCATAGTGTTCCGATCCAATATTCCTATAACGATGAACTAGATGTGTTCTATATATATGTAATGAGTGAGATATAGAGAGGGACAGAGTGATAGAGATAGAATTTGTGAAAACAGAGTGTTGGACTGTGCATGTGTGTTGTATTTCTTGAATAGTCTGAATGTTCCGTGTGCCAGTTTGGTCAACCATCAATCCCTGTAGTATTAGTGGTGACCCTATGATATCAATTAACTGTTATATATATGAATGTTGCGTGTGAATTGGTATATGGTAGAGAACTATGTTTTAACACAGAAATCCATCTACCCTTAGCTAAATTCCAATTACAATAAGAAACAGTGAAAAATCATTTAGCAGATCCGGAATCCAGACCTGAAAACTTATGGACGTTGGCTTATACCCTTATCAGGTCCGGAAGGCATATCGGATATGCGCATTGGAGTGGAAGGGACTAAGGCCTTAGACAGTCGCGATGAGTGACCGCCAATGAAACGAGGACCGTTGGATAGAAAAGGGGATCAACGATGGAGATGTGATCGACGGTAGCATATTCGAGAGGTAAAGGACTTGGATAGTGGCATTAGTGATGGTCGATATGCCAATATCGGCAATAGCAAAGTGCCAATCAGCGACTGAAGATATGGTTGATCAGAGGTCTGAGGAGTAATGGTTAAAGAGGTGGACCCGATGATCTATAGATTCAGGTGTATCAATTTTGCAGTTCGAACTAAGGGTTCGGAGTAGGATTTCTTTTGGTTTTCCTGTGTATTTTGATTCTCTATTGAAGATATTTCATTCTAGTTATCGTTACAAACTTTCATTTTTTTATCTTCAGCTTCTTTAATCATGACAACTTCCCTGTCAATACCATCATTCTCAAGTTCATCAAATACATGCTCAAAATATCTTTTTGTTTTAGCCACCTCTTCTAGTAATCTCACTTCGTCATCAACATGCATAAGCACATTTTCCAATTGTTTTTCATCGCCTATCAAACCTGAAAACATACACAACATGTCAGTTTCAAAAATGCAAGGCTCTTCATTTGAAGCCTCAGTGATCAGCTCCTCATGCTTCCCTGAACTATTCTGATAGTTCACTAAGTTATTGAGAAATTCTTCCTCAACATTTCTGACGTCTTCCTCATTAAAGAAAACTTTTGGGACTGCAACTTCTTGACTATGCTTGGAAACTTCATCATAAGTATGTGGAATACCTTCCTGTTCTACACAATTTCTTCCAACACTCAGTTTGTCCAAATAAGAAAACAATGTCTCTTCCTCTTCTTTGATTAGACTTTGACCTTTCAGAGATTTCCTTTGCTTAGCTTCTTCAGCTAAGTCCTCTGTGCCAACTTTTCTTCTCTTTACTTCACAAATCTGTAATGCATTTGTTTCCTTTCCTGTTTCCATTTCCCATTGATCTTCTATCCATGCTAAAATTCCTTCAAATATGATCCAATAAGTTTTTACTAAGAGAAGACACAACCATTTAGTTATACCATTTAATTTTCTCCACCAATTGAAGTCTTGAAAGTCCTTATGCATCTCCTTTTTTGTTTGTCTTGCCTCTGCCTCTTTCACCTTTTCATACACAGGTTCAAATTAATTAGGCTGCATGCCTACAATCTTACATTCACAAAAATGATTAATCCCAAAAATATGAGATCCTCTTGTCTGTGAGGATGCCACCAACACATTCCTCTCATTCTGATCTGCATAGATCAGTTCTTCTTTACTGTCATCACTATCTCCTTCCCAGGGAGAGATCCTTTCTCTGGCGCACAAATGTATTCTACTCCTTCACTCTCAACTGTTTGAAGTATTAATTTTCAGTAAACAATTCTCTGACAGGCCATTTAACACTTCTTCCCACATAAAATCCTTATTTCCATTTTCCTCTAATTCCTTTCAATACCGACTTCTCCAAATGACTGAGTTCTTCCTTCATCTCAGCCAACTCTATGTCCCTTTCTTGTTTGCTCATTCCTTTGAGTCCAACTGCTTTAGCACTCCTTTCCCTTTGTCTGTGACTTTCCTATGTACCCTTGCCATGAATATCAATAGTCAATTCCATTTCTTCCTCTGGTGAACTTTTCTTGTTCACTAGTGAGCTGCAACTATCCTTTTCCATTTCGCCTATAACAAGTCTCCTTCATGCCTCACCAAACTTTCTTGAGTTTAGCCTTTTGGGTTTTACTGGTTCTTGTCTTGAACCTTTCACTGAATAAAAATTCTACCCAACACTCCTTGCTTTAGGCTCTGCATCTTCAATTGCTGACTTCTTTCTTTCATTCAATAATTTCATTTACTGTCGGGTACTATCACCTTTACTCATCTGAGAGTTCTTCTTGTTCTATCTTCTTTCCGTAGCTCAACATTCTGTAAAAAATGGTTTGGAAATTAAATTGTAGCATCAGCATATGTATATTTGCACTGAAGAGAATTTGATACAGATGGGGATCAGACTACAAAGAACACTGGGATCAGAATGGAGAGGCCATGAACTTCTGAAGAAGACCTGGTAAGAATGTTTAAATTTGATAAATTTACAGAGATCTGTTTGAATGTCTGAAGAACGACAAGGGACTGAAATTTCAAAGGTGAAGATGTTTTCCTTTTAGGAAAATGAAATTTCTGGGTAAGTAGATTGAGCACTCTAGAGTTAGTAGATCTGAATTTATAGTTGAAGGGAATGCTTGACAAGGGATACATTAGGCCAAGTGTATCACCTTAGGGCACATCGGTGTTGTTTGTGAAGAAGAAAGACGGTACTCTTAGGTTATGCATTGATTACAAATAGTTGAACAAAGTGACCATCAAGAACATGTATTCGTTGCCAAGGGTTGGTGATTTTTTGGACCAGTTGAAGGGAGCAGTAGTGTTCTTGAAGACTGATCTAAGATCAGGATACAATCAGGTACACATCAAGGAAGAGGAAATTTACAAGACAACTTTCTGGACCATGTATGGGAATTATGAGCTTTTTGTAGTTCCATTTGGTTTGACTAATGCTCCAATTACTTCAATGTTCTTGATGAATAGTGTATTGTGTCCTTATCTAGATAAGTTTGTTATTGTATTCATTGATGACATCTTGATATATTCTAAAAATGAGGAAGAGCATGTCGAGCACTTAGCAATAGTATTGAGATTGCTAAGAGAGTATTAGTTGTATGTTAAGCTTAGTAAATGCAGTTTCATTTAGGGAGAGGTACATAACTTGGGGCATGTTGTTTCCAAGGAAGGCATAGTAGTGGATCGAGATAAGATAAGGGATATCATGGAGTGGGCAGCTCCTATAAATGTGGATGAGGTAAGATCATTCATGGGGTTAACAGGTTATTATTGGAGGTTCATCAAGAAATTCTCTCGCATTGCATATCCTATTATGTCACTACAAAGGCAAGGTAAGAAATTTGAATGGACAGAGGAATGTGCTGCAAGTTTTGTGACATTGAAGCAATTGTTGACAAGTGCTCCAGCGTTAAAGATTACAGATCTAGATAACTAGTTTATGGGGTGTACATATATTTGCAAGATAATATCCTTAGATATAGAAGGTACGAAAACCTACTTGCTAAGTGGAAGAGAACATTATGTACATGGTAGGTTTTATAAGAGAAGAGAAAAGTATACGCATGTGAATATTTTCAATGGAGCAATAGTAAAAGCATTCAAATACGAATTGATATTTGTATGTGATAAGAATATGAGAATTTTTTTCTTTCCATTAGAAGAATGAAATGGATGGGTTATATATTATCCCTAATGAGAGGAAGAAACTTGAAATGCTAGAGTTGATCAATTATTTTGTAGGTCTGTACATAAATGATCATGAAGAACAACAAAATAAGTGTTAGTGAGGCTAAGGATTAAGTTCCTTGATATTTATAGATTAAAATGAGTGCAACAGGTGGCTTACATTTTAAGTATTCATTTGGATGGACCATAAGAAGACTTTGTCAAGTGAATAGAGATGTGAATGGAAGGTAAGCCATATGTGTCTTAGAATGCCAAAGTTAGTTGCATCATAGCAATATTGGTTGAAATAGGTTGTATCCATAGGAGTGCAAAGGGGATTGATCCCCTAGATCCTTATAAATGATCATTTTGGATGGTAATCATGTTAATGAAAAAATAAAAAAATAATATGGATAAAGGGTAGTGCATATATTAATATTTTGATGTTTTGTGTGAACTTTCAAAACTTCCCTTGCTGATTTGAATGTAGAGTTGTATGAAAAGGCTAGATTCCCCCCCTAGATGTGGAGGACAATGTCATGATAAGAAGATAAATGGTGATTATGAAAAAGGATCAAACATAGTAGTAACAATGAATATTCTTTGCTTCAAACGAATATCTTTTGAACTAGGTGCATTTCGAGGGGAAAGGTATGTTAAATTATTGTTGATAGTAGTAGTTGTGAGAATATCATTTCCAAAGAGATGGTAGATAAATTGACCCTACATAGTGATAAAAATACTCATCCTTACCAAGTTACATGGTTTAAAAAGGGGAACAAATTCACTATTGACAAAAGGTGTTTGGTCAAGTTTTCTATAGGAAAGACTTACAAAGATGAAATATGGTGTGATGTTATTCCAATGGATGCATGCCACATGTTTTTGTGGAGGCCATGGCAATATGATAGAAAATTCATGCAAGATGGTGAGAAAAATACATTTACATTTTGGAAGGATGGATCCAAATTCATCATACCACCCCTTAAGGATGAAGTGAACGCTGAGAATATGTTGTCTAAAAGACAATTTGTTAAGTGAAAGTAGCAAGATTATGGTATGTGTTAATGATGCAAAGAGGATAAGAAGAAGACATACCAATACCTACTAAAGTGGCAAAGGTACTAGAAGAATATGCTAATGTTATACCAAATGAGTTCCTTAATGGTCTTCCACCAAAGCAAGATATTGAACATCACATTAATCTAATTCCGGGAGCATATATACCCAATCAAGTGGCATATACAATGATTCCTACACATGTAGAGCTCAAAAAACAAGTGGCAGTAATATAACTCAACTATTACGTAAATCTATGTTAATATATTTTGGTTAAAATTATTTACAAAAAATTCCTAAAAGAAAATGGCAAATCTTTTATTTTTCTATTATCATAATATATTACATGATATATTTAATTAAAAAGTATTAAATCAAGTTGAGGACCATTTTAATTTCCGCTAAAGTGTGTATGAAGTATTCATGATTCATATCATGGTTCAAATACATGGTGGATCAAACACAAAAAAAAAATCAAAAAATAATTTAAACAATTTATATTATTAATTATATAATATATTTTAAAATAATTTGTATATTTCAACCCCAATAAATAGAAAACTTTTACCTCATTATAACAAATTATAGTAATAAACAATTTAGCTATAAAATAAATAAAAAATCTTAAATCTATTAAATTTAATTTTAATGGATAATAAATATAAATTAAAAAATATCAGTCAAAATGTGTCTATTAATTCTTCAAAATGTTACAACATGTCTACCCAATATTTACTGTTCTTCCCGCCTCACTCCTATCGGATTTGTTGGCCAGAAGGAAAGCACAAAAAATAATTACAAAGTGCCTACTAAGATCCCAAAAACTGAATGACCAAAATGCCCAAAATACTTCTAAGATGAATATACAACCAACAAACATCGACGATTCAGAGGATTTGTCAGAGTTTGATTATCTGGTTTGTCACCCAATGGATTTGAAATCCGAGTTCCCCATGGACATGGAATTCTAAGTGAGCCAATCCACCCTCCACACACTCCATTCACTCATACAGTCTTCTTTGACCCCACCAAGGTGAAGCCAAATGATCTTGCATATTTCATTAACTGTGCTAATGACCTCAATTCGATCATCATGATGATTATGTCCCAAATGTTCCAGGAGAAGGGTGACGTTCCGTAGCTAGGAATCCAAGGTATCAAAAGGGGGAGGAAGAATAAGACCACTAGGAAAAATGGTAGGACTAGGGGCCACCTCCTCCTCTAGCTCTACTTCCACCCATGGTATCCCCCCTTCTCCACAACTTCCCCTTTGTGTTAAGTTATTTTCCCTCTCAGCCATATCCCTCTCTGTGCTTTGCCACACTACCTATACATTATCAACCCAATGCCATCTCATTGAAAATCACATCTTACCCCCATCAATACATAGGAAATCGATAGTAACTCCAGAGCCCTATACTTAGTAGTAAAAATTCCCACTAAGCCAAGTATAGGCCTCCATCAAGAAAGGAAACCTCCAATAAGAACTATCACTTTCCAAAACGCCACCACAATGGCACCAACCAGCTTAACACGTCAACAACTTCTACTCCAACAAATTGACCTAGCAGCCCTGAGAGTGGAGGTGTTGCTCCCGAAGCTCTGAATACAAGCCAAAAGACCCAATTCTCCTAGACTAGAGAGAGAGAGGCTATTGTCATTAACATGTTGGGTATTCTAGCCCACAACTAAATTACATAGACATAAAAACACCTGGAACAAATCACAAGGCTCTCCATGTCAACAATTATGCCAAACCATATCTCTGACTTCTATTCGAGGGCCTTTGAAGTCTAGACCAAACTCCTGTATAACCAAGAAACATACACAAATTTCCACTGGTCCCCCCAAACGAATAAAAGGATTACATTAAGAAGTTCAAAAGGGAAGCCAAATATGCTTACCAGATTGACTGAAGCAAAGAACTAACTGATCCAAAAATGGATCCTGGATAAACCTCTAAGTCTAAAAGACTTCATGCAAGAGGTAAAAGGTGCCAAATGGCACAAATACTTTGTAAATCAGAGGAAAATGAAAGTCACAAGCTACTCTCAAAAATAGTCTCATTGCAGAGATCCCTCCATTCTGAATCCAACGCAACTTAAATGGGTGAAAACGGACTTTAGATGGGAAAGCTATCATAAAATGAGGCTACCCTTTTTCAAAGGAAAAAGAGGCAAAAGGTCGGAACCGCTAAGAAAGGAGGACCTCTTAACAATTCGGATTACACTATCGGGCCTTAAAAACTTGAAAAAAACCATTAAAACAAGGCTATCGGAGGCTTGAATAGTGGTTGCATAGGGGCTGTCGGATCTAGCCGATCAACGGTCCATATCCGATCGGCAATCACAAGCAGCAGTGGTAGTCAGAGGCAGTCAGAGGCATAAAGTGCAATGGGCCGATGCGATATTATGATTGCCGATATCGATGGATAGCAATCAATGAACACAATGCAGAGGGGCTTACACACACACACATATATATATACGCGCGATGCAATGGTGTGATTGCCAAAATCGACAGATTGCAATCAAAGCTATACAACGGAGTGGGGTGATAGAGGTAAGCGCGATGCAATGTAAACCGTACTCGAAAGGGTTCCAGAATGAAAATATATAAGATTTGAGATCCGCTAAATTCCATTTTTCAATGTATTTAAGCATATTTCATTATTTAATGAAATACAAAGGGGCGGGCCAATTGCGTTTCCAGGCGGACCCGATGGCGCTATAAAGCGAGGTAATGAGAATTTCAAGTGCAGATGAACAATGTTCTATAGATTTTACCATGTATTGCAGTGTTCTCTGTGTAAACACAGAGCGACCGTTTTTGAAGGATTCAAAGCGCCGATAGACCCCTTCCGTTACCAAATAGGTGGCATTCATCCCCAAGGGCATTTAGCAATGATTGCTAATGCTCCGAGACGGGATTTGAACAGAATGTGACAAGAAAACGAAGATCCCGAGAGGGAAATGAATCAACAACACTGTTTTGGCTTAAAATCCATGAATGTCAAAGATAGAGGGTTGTTGGGTTGTTGGGTTGTTGAGGGTTGTTGTTGTTAATCCTTGAGGGGTTTGCTGCGGAAGTAGAAGCCAAAGAGGAAGCCAAGGTGAAAGAGGTAGCGTGGAAGCTAAAGGGACAACGCAGAAGCCAAGGGAGTCACTTGGAGTTCAAGTGAAAAGCCCAAAGGGAAAGTTGTAAATAGCAAGAGGGTCAAGAAGCCAGAGCAGAAGAGTCAAAGAGCTAGAGCTAGAGCCAAAGAGCTAGATTCAAAGCCAAGAGCCAGAACCAGAGCCAAAGAGCCAAAGTTAGAACCAAGAGCCAGAACCAAGAGCCAAGGAGCCAGAGCCAAGAGCTAGAACTTCAAGAGCCAGGTGATTAAATGGTGTTTGAACCCACTATTTTTGTACAAAACAATAGGAGTTGGGCTAAGAGCTTGTAAAAGAAAAAGACTAATACCATAATCCAAGAGAGCCTAGTTGAATTAACTAGAGCTCACGGAGATGTAGCCCAAGAGTTGTGGGTGAACTCCAAATTAATTTGCTGTCTTATGTGTCCGTTTTTACTATTGCATTATTTACTGTTATATGCATTTATATATCAGTTTAAGTACATTCACATATTAGCACAAACAACAGATTTTTAAAGCATGTAATCAGTTTAAAAGAAAATACCAACATACACCTATATTTTCAAGAATTTCTTAGTTCCGCATTGGTTATTAATCAAATAGACTTGGGAATATTCAAGCTTTGGAAGTGGGAGAGGTTCTTGTAAGTTAAACAAGAAGCCTAAGAGTCCATTTTCAGATTAGGTGGTATCAGAGCTTAAGATTGATTAACCCCACCTTCAAAGAAGGTCATATCAGAATGCTTGATTGACAAAAACAAAGATTGCTTGTCTGAAAGGTGTTTAAGAAGTAAGAGGCTGATTGTATGCTTGTTTGCAGACTGACTATTTTCTGAGTTTGCAGAGGTAAAGGGAAAGTTGTTGATAGCTCAGTCCAGGAAGGACAAATAGGAAGAAGGGATGAAGGCATTCTTATATCCCAAAGGACCTCAAGGCAATCCAAAGCACAAGAGGGTTGTTGCAAGAGGTTGCTTAAATAAGGTCTTTATTTATCTTGTTGATTTTTTTTTTTGTTCATTGGCATAATGACAACTTCTACAAGTGGGTCCTCAAATTCTGTGTTCTTCACAAGATTCCTTGATGAAGACATGAAGCAAGAATTGTCCACCATGATGGATATGGTGAGAGAAATGTATGAGGATGGAAGGAATAGCAACACGCTTAGAAAGCATTTGAATTCCATGAAGGAAGAGAAGTAGTTTCTTGCTGAAAAATTGCAGGAAATGGAGAGGCAACTTCATATTGCAAATATGAACGTGAAAAGGATGCATGAGTTGGAAACATAGCTCTTTGTTGCCCAAGAAGCCTTAGTCAAGTACCAGCTTGAACAAGAGGTAAGCCATTCCAGTTTGTCTTCAAATTCTTCTAAGAATCCTTGTATTAGTTATTTTGAGAAACATACTAAAGGCATAGGTTCCAAGCTAATGTCCAAGATGGTATATGAAGGAAAGGGCTTGGGAAAGCATGCACAAGGTATTGTTGAACCAATAATGGTTGAGGAAATGCCTAAATATTTGGGTCTTGGCTATGGACAGTGTTATGGAGAGAATTCTAGAGCTGCCATGAAATCCATTGAAACAGTCCCAAGAAGGAGTTTCATTTCATGTGCTCTACCTCAAATGTGTCATGAAGGTTGTATCCAAGAGGAATACAATAGCTTGAAACATCAATTGCAAGATGCAGGTGTTTAGAAGCACACACTTGAACCAGAGAGTTGGGGAGACTTTAATAGCCTTGAAGAGTTTGATGGTGTTCCAAAGGGAGCCACTTCTTCATTTGCTTCACCTCCTCATGAAGGCAGTAAAGGTGAAAGGGGTAGGTATAAATCTAGTTCTAATTATATTCCTTTTGATTTTGCAAAGCATGATAAATTTCCACCTAAGTATGGGGAAATAGTTGCATGTTCCTTTTGTGGTTTGGATAACCATGATGTTCCTAGATGTTGGAAGAGAATGGCCGCATATAGGAAGCAAAAGAAGGAAAAAAAGCAAGCAGCCAAAGGTCCATTGGACAAGGCAAATCATGCTATCAAGAGGATGCACATGTAGTGCACTTACTGCCATAAGCAAGGACATCTTGCTGCAAATTGTTGGACACTGAATCCAACAATGCTTCCACCAAAGCTGAAGAAAGTGGAAAGAGAAGATGACAGAAATGGAAGTGAAGATTCCATGAATGATGTGTCTCAAAATGATTCACATGTTGATGTTGATGTGCAGGCAAGGGTAGTACCTTTGAAAGGGATTGGTAAGGAATAGTTAGAGTTCTTATCTGATTAATATTGCATGTCTATTGATGCATCTACATTATATTTCATTTCAGCTTCGAAAGTACAGTGTGCTTAAGCGAAAGTTGAAGGATGAAATGCATGCATAAGCATGAGATGCCTGAACATAGGGATGTTGATGATTTCCTTGTTTTTGAACATGTATGTGTAATTAACTTGCAGGGTTGACTGAATTCACATGCATGTGATTCCATGTTGTCTTGGAAGAAGTTAACTTGGTCTCCAAATGGAGATAATGATGAAAGTTTCATCTTTTGAAAAAGAGTCCTAATGGTCTTTTTCTACATGCTTGACTTGAAGGGTCATTTGTTTAAAGGCATGTTTTGTGGGCTTGTTTCTAGTCCATCATTTGTATGCAGATGTAAGACATGGAGGTGTTCATAAGATGTGAAATCTGTTTCTTTTGTTGAAGCAGGAGTTAGTCCATCCAGTTGTTGTCTGTATGCCTGTTGTTGTTAACAGTCACTGTTGGCAGCTTGTCAAACAGGTACAAATGAAAGTTTTGTGGAGCATATGTACTTCACATTTGTTGAGCCACCTTGGATCAATGATCAAGGAAAAGAAGCTCAAACTACCTTCTATGACCATTTCAATAGAAGTTTTGCAGGAAGGCAAGGAGGAAGATAGTTCTTCCTAAGAATACCAACCCATCCAGAGAAGGGAAGTCGTCAGAAAATTTGGTTCAGAGGCACTATGCAAAGGCAAGTGTAGAGAGGTTGAAATAAGAGGGTGAGTCACTCTCATTTACTATTCAGATTAGTATATCAATCTTTTGGAGACCAAAAGTTCTTTTAGTGGGAAGGCGTGATCCAAAAATGGATCCTGGATAAACCTCTAAGTCTAAAAGACTTCATGCAAGAGGTAAAAGGTGCCAAATGGCACAAATCCTTTGTAGTCAGAGGAAAATCAAAGTCACAAGCTGCTTTCAGAAATAGTCTCATTGTAGAGATCCCTCCATTCTGAATCCAACACAACTTAAATGGGCTAAAGCAAACTTCAGATGGGAAAGCTATCATAAAATGAGGCTACCCTTTTTCAAAGGAAAAAGAGGCAAAAATCCCTTGAATAATGGGTCTAAAAACCCTCTAAGTCTTCCAAATATCCCAAAAGGTGGGAACCACCGAAAAAGGAGGACCTCTTAACAATTCGGATTACACTATCGGGCCTTAAAAACTTGAAGAAAACCATGAAAACAAGGCTATCGGAGGCTTGAATAGTGGTTGCACTGGGGTTGTTGGATATGGCCGATCAACAGTTCATATCTGATTGGAAATCATAATCTGCAGTGGAAGTGAGAGGCAGTCAGAGGCATAAAGTGCAATGGACCGATGCGATACCACGATCGCTGATATCGGTGGATCACAATCGGCAAACATAATGCAGAGGGGCTTACACACACACACACACACACATATATATATACGTGCGATGCGATGGTGTGATCACCGAAATCGGCAGATTGCAATCGGAGCTATACAATGAAGTGGGGCGATAGAGATAAGTGCGATATGATTTAAACCAGACCCAAAGGGTTATAGAATAAAAATATATAAGATTTGAGATCCGCCAAATGCCATTTTTCAATTTATTTAAGCATATTTCGTTATTTAACGAAATACAAAGGGGAAAGCCAATTGCGATATATGATAGAGATTCCCAGGCAAACCTGATGGCGCTATAAAGTAGGGTTATGAGAATTTCAAGTCCAGATGAACATTGTTTTGTAAATTTTTCATTGTATTGCAGCGTTCTCTATGTAAACACAGAGCAGTCATTTTTTAAGGATTCAAAGCGCTGATAGACCCCTTCCATTACCAAATAGGTGGCATTCATCCCTGAGGGTGTTTAGCAATGATTGCTAATGCTCATAGACAGGATTCGAGCAGACTGTGATAGGAAGACGAAGAGCCCAAGAGGGAAATGAATCAACAATGTCGTTTTGGCTTAAAATCCATGAATGTTAAAGATAGAGGGCTACTAGGTTGTTGAGGGGTGCTATTGTTAATCCTTGAGGGGTTTGCTGTGGAAGCAGAAGCCAAAGAGGAAGCCAAGGTGAAAGAGGTAGCGTGGAAGCCAAAGGGACAGCGCAGAAGCCAAGGGAGTCACCTGGAGTTCAAGTGAAAAGCCCAAAGGGAAGGCTGTAAATAGCCAGAGGGCCAAGAAGCCAGAGCAGAAGAGCCAAAGAGCTAGAGCCAGAGTCAGAACCAAGAGCCAGAACTAGAGCCAAAGAGCCAGAGTCAGAACCAAGAGCCAGAACCAATTAAATGGTGTCTGAACCCACTGTTTTTGTACAAAACAACAGGAGTTGGGCCAAGGTCTTGTAAAAAAAAAGACTAATACCATAATCCCAGAGAGCCTAGTTGAATTAACTAGAGCTCACGGAAATGTAACCCAAGAGTTGTGGGTGAACTCCAAATTAATTTGTTGTCTTATGTGTCTATTTTTACTGCTACATTATTTATTATTATATGCATTTATATATCAGTTTAAGCACATTTGCATATCAGCACAAACAGTAGATTTTTAAAGCATGTAATCAGTTTAAAAGCAAATACTAGCATACACCTATATTTTCAAGCATTTCTTACTTCCACATTAGTTAATCAAATAGACTTGGGAATATTCGAGCTTTGGAAGTGAGAGAGGTTCTTGTAGGTTAGACAAGAAGCCTAAGAGTCCATTTTCAGATTACCAACACAAAAATTCCCCTCTAACTGTTGAATTCTATGCGTGCCTTCCTTGCACTGAACTATTCTAGTGACCTCCAATAGTACCACGGATAATTCTCTACTTGCATTCAAGAATTGTTAACACAAAGTATCATAACTTAAGGAACATCCACAAGTTGGTTTCATGCACATACTCTTCACATCTAACACCACCCTCCCAACCACCCATAACCAAGCTCGCAAACATCTAGACTAAGCTTGTCAGCCTGTAAATAAACCTTCCTTCTGGTATCTCGAAACTTCCATGCATTATGTGATCCATGCCACTATTTCGCCATATGTACCTCAGATTAAGGTATTTTTTAATATTATATTAAAATAATAAAAATGACTTCAGTGTGATTATTGAAAATGACCATCTCAACCATTATATTTATAATCAATTCACAATCACGTACTAGAGATAAATTATGACAATGATGAAGGATTTCATGGAACAACTAGTACTAGATGAGGCGAGAAACTCTAATTGAGATTAAATGAGGTCGAACTCTCATTGCTTATGTTAGTGTAGTAATAATTTTATATACATTAGTTTAAATATAAATATAATCCTTATGATGTTTTTATATTAAAAAGTAGAATAAAAAATAAAATAAATTTATTTTTTCAAATATTTTTAAAATAAAAGTGATTTATCATTTAAGAATAAATAAATAAATAAATTTAAATATTAATATATATTGAAAGATAAAAATTATAAAAATTACAATTTTTTTTAAAATAAATTGAAAATAAAATAAGATAAGAAAAAATTCATAAATGAAATATACAACTAAATCAATTTATTTTTGAAAATAACTCTAAATAACTCTAGCTACATAATGGATTAGGAAGAAGATCAAATAATTACGCTAAAATATTTAGCCTTAAGCTTCATCTCCTATTTTCTATTGAGAAATATGTTCTACATAGGATTTTTTATCATTTTATTCTTTTCACACTTCCATTTATAATTTACAAAAATAAAACAAAATTTCTAATTAAAATTATTTTAATATATTACCAATAAGAACTCAATACAATAATATATTGGAAGTGTTAAACTTCTACAGAATAAAGTAAGAATGTATTTTACCTTTTAGACTTCTATAAAAGGTAAAATCTCCACAATATTGTAAGCTATTTCTTTTTGCCAAACATTTATCATGGAAATTGCTACAACTAGTCACTAATGTGATAACTATCTACTTCAATACCAATATCTTAAGTCCTTTTCACCGGGTATGCACCCTCCTTGGCAATACCACACAATCTGTGGCGTGCTTCAACACCTCGTAGCATTCTCATGTATCCGTCTTCTCCCCATTTAGGTCCCCAAGAGTTCTTGATTATCCAATACTTAAGTCCCTTATCAATTCCCCAATTTATCTTGCCATACCCAACCACTGCAACTGCATGGTTAATTTGAGTGCCCCATGTACCATTATATAATCCCTGCTTAACAAACATAATTTGATTAGTTACACTTGCAAAATTATCCATCTCTTCCTTATTCTTTCTCAAGCACAATGTAAAAAATCATAACCACTTACCCCCTTATAATGATGGAATTCTGCACTCACTTGTATGTTTACAGTGACAGGTTGACGAGCTACTGCTCTTTCTAGACCTTCTTCAGAAGGAAGGACAAATAGATAGTCATTAATAGTTACTGCTGATTGAATCTATATAAACAAAAAACCGAAACAATCATTTAATTGTATTACAAATTTGATGATGTCATTATTATAGATATTATTATTATTTACAAAAACTAATTAATTTTCTAACAATTTGTGATAACAAAGCTCCCACAATATGTTGTTTGGGCAACTAGATAGAGCCTATGCAATAATGCTTTGAGTATGAAATATGGTTAGTTGTGAAAACCTCTCATGACTAAGTGTTGAATCATAACTGAAATGGAAATTATTATTATTGAGATTATTCTAGCGCATAACCTATGATTTATGAAACCTATAAGACATATATTAGTTGGTTTGTGTTGGGTTTAGTTCCCATCAAGTCATAGGTTCAAATCTCATGGGGAAAGGTTGTGGGTGGGAGCTAGCTGTGGGGAATAAAAACTATCTCACGGAGCGTCCAAGTTCAACTAAGCCTCACATAATCTTGGTGAGAGCAGTTCAACTAAGCCTCACATAACTAAGCCTCACATAATCTTGGTGAGAGCAGTTCAACTAAGCCTCACATAATCTTGGTGAGAGCATCGTGTATTAGATAAAATTATTTTAATTCCATTCAACATTGGGCGTGGATTGGCCTAGGCTTACCTTAGCTTGGAAAAAAATCTATGATTTATGAAAAAATCCTAGATATGTCCTTTAGGATCTTTGACTATTAATATTATGGCACAATTGGAAAATATCTATTTATTGTTACATCCCTATTTTTAATATAGAAAGTATGTATGTCTCTAAAAGGATTTTGATATAATAAATAAAGATTATACAAGTGCACAATAAGTATTTTCCTATAACTAGTTTTTTTTGTTGTGTATGTCATGTATATAAAATTATCCAAAAGTTATAAAACAAATCTAAATCTAAATCCAAATCATAAAAAGCTTAAACTCCATCTTAACCTAATCTAACTACACACATCCATCTTAACCAAATTTAACTATCTTCATGCACAAATCCATCTTAGTATTAATCATTACCATTTGGCTTCTGCACGGTCCGTCTGCACCAGTGTATGCATAGTAATATTCATAGCCTATCCCTCCATTTTCTATTATATATTCGCAGGCATCGGAAAATTGACCTCCCTCGCAACTGGATCCTTTTCCAGTGCAGTCCACCAATTGCTGCACTGAGAGGGTAACCAAGTTACCTGTTTTGATCTGGTTGATGGCCTCTACAGCCGCTACAGCTGCAAATGCCCAACAACTTCCTGCAAGACCAAAAAATAAACAATATATTGTATAAGACAACCCAGCAGCTATTACATAGTAAATTGTATAATATTTTGTATAAAACAACCCAGCAGCTATTACATAGTAAATTGTTACCCAACAAAATCTAAGGAATCTTGTTCCTTAGTTATTATTTATCTGAATGTATAAGTTATTTTGAAATTGAAATTATTTTGTCAACTGGGTTTTAAATAGATTTTGTTCAATTGCGCTATTAAAACACTTTTCAATATTAAATCAATTACTTATTTATTTAAAGATTATTCTCAAACATAACTACTTTTTTTTAAGATTATTCTCTGACATAACCATAATATAGCCATAACTTAACCAATATCAAACTTCTTAAAAAAATATTTAAAAATTATTCTCAAACATAACCACTTTTTTTAGGGATTATTCTCAAACATAAATCATAATATAGCTATAACTTAGCCAATATCAAGCTTTTATGAGAAAAATACATTTGTCTACACATTTCTAACTAATTGGTCAATATCAATTTGGAACATTTTTATCATTTTTATCATGAAACTTGATTTAGAACCTTTGTATTCAAGTTTTTTGATCCATAATGAATTAAACAAAGTCTTTAGGTAGAAATCACATGAGAGAATTTGTTAACCGACAAGTTTGGAACCAAAGAGTGTGGTTCATCATATCACATGAGAGATTTTTTTGGCAAACCAGTTTAGAACCAACAAGTGTGGTTAATCAGGGCCTGATGAACCACACCTATTGGTTCCAAAAGCATTGGCCAAAAAATTCTCTCATATAATTTCTACTGAAAAACTATATTTAATATCAAACTTCTTAATATATATATATATATAAATTTGAAATTATTTCTCTCATCATCGTACATACCGCATTTTGTCCCTTGATTCCTCACAGGAGTTACAGCTCCCTTTACCCTCCAGTCAATAGTCTCTGGCGGCTTGAGCAATTGGTTCTGGTGCACGATTGATCCATTCTCCACTCCTCTGAATCCGATCCCCTGAGTGCAGGGCATGCCTCCCAATTCTTCTTCACTCATATCTGCAAACTGATTCAATCCCAGTTTGTACGGAAGGTTCTTCTTATTCACGGAGTCCATGTATTTCACATTCTCTTTAAATATTGCGAATCGCTCATCCGATGTATCTCTGGTTGAGCGATGCCGAAGCACCCACTTATCATAAAGGCGTCGCAGACTTTCTTCAGTTTCGAGGTCTTTGTCTGTAAATTCAGGAGAGCCATTCACTGATAACGCCCATAAGGCTGCGAGGAGGAACATAAACAGGGCGGCCATTGAAATACTCGGCATTACGGCAAAAACGATATGATTCACACAATTATGCCATGAAGTAATGTGAATTGGTGGAGATAAACCAGAACTGGATCCTGTTATATAGTAGCTCGGACTGAGTGCAAGGCTCTCGGAATTCAGTGACATCATTAGTGGCGTATAAGCCAACTTACAGGCTATGATTCGTTAACAGACATCATTAGTGGCCCGCTTAATGATTGGTGAAAACATTAAGCGGACCACATGATTTACTGCGTCACTGCATCCATCATCTGCAGGGCAGAAGGAAGCATGAATAACGTGGGAAACTGAGGGAAGGGATCAAATTAGTTTCTGCATGTATCAATGGGATAAAAGGTCTTCGAATACTTTTAAGGTCAATTATATTATTTTTTGATAAGATTTTAATATAAATAATGATATTTAATTAAACCATGAATTTAATATAAATAATGATATTTAATTAAATCGTGAATCCCCAGTTCAAAACTAATTAATTAATGTGAATTTAATTAACTAATAAAATAAAAGTCATGAGTCACACATTATTTATAAATTTCAACTAATTTAATTAGCTTAAATGTTAACGTGAGTAGTTTATTTATGCAAGTGTATATACAAATGATAACATTATTACAAAACTAACAAATAAATCAATCATGTATATCCAAAATAAATTGAGACAAGTAAATCACACTTTTCTGATAGAAAACACATTAATAGGAAAAACACAAATAAATTGCACTTGTAATGTTGTTTTGCCCTATCCCCATGATAAACATATATAAAATACATATAAGTGATTTGCATGTAAGTGATTAGGGATATATTCATATTTATGTAGGAGCACCTACATGTATGTGAAAATGTAGATGTTATATGGAAGCTGAGGTAACACTTGAAATATGAAATATAATTTAATTCTTAAAGAAGGTCCTCTATTACTTAAGTTGGATTAAATTATTTCTTGATAAAATTTTAACATAAATAATGATATTTAATTAAACCATGAATCCCACATCCAAAAAGACCCCAACAAACTAATTAATTAATTATGAACAAAAGCCATGAGTCACACATGATTAGTAAAATCCAACCAATTTAATTAATTTAATTGAATTAATTAAGTTAACATGAGTCATGAATCACACATGTCTAATAAAAACTAACTACAAGTGTTACTTATCCTTAATAATTATATGTGACTAAGGGAAAAAAAAACTAGAAATGCATCAAAGAAGGGATATAAATGCTAACGTGAGTAGAGTATTCATGCAAGTGTATATAAGGATGATAACATTATTACAAAACTAAGAAATAACCCAATTATGGATATGCAAAATAAGTTGAGAGAAGTAAAACACACATTTGTGAAAGGAAACATATTAATAAACACACAATCATATATGTGATGCATGGTCAATAGGAAACACACAAATAAATTGCATTGATAATGTTGTTTTGCTTTGTCCCCATGATAAACATATATAAAACACATATAAGGGATTTTCATGTAGGTGATTAAGGATATATTCATATATTTGTAGGAGCACCTACATGTATGCGAAAATGTAGATGTTATATGGAAGTTGTGGTAATGAGTGTGTAGAAATGAAGTAGGAATGGAGGTAAGAAGAGAAATCATAGATATAGTAGGCCATCTAGCATGAGAATTATACTGCAATAGCAATTGTCCTGCTGGCAACAATGCATGAAAATTTATAAGCCCTTATTGATGGCTTGATTAAAAAGAAAATAAATCTGGAACATAGATGCAGATGGAATAGAGTTAACATGTTGATCGGAATAAAGGTAGAAGCCCCCTTATATATCATAACTGCGTGCTAGGGGAGAGAAAAATCCCAATGTCCAATGTGGAATAGAGTCAACATGTTGATCGGAATAAAGATAGAAGCCCCCTTATATATCATAACTGCGTGCAAGGGGAGAGAAAAATCCCAATGTCCATTGCGTTGAAACATAGACTTAGAGGATTTGGCCATTTGCAGTAAGGCCCATTCTGTGGCATGGTACGAGGCTTGTAGGAAATTCTGTTGTTTTTATTTCTATTAAGGGAATCAATAACTGAGTGGATTCATACCCACTAGGCATGGGTTTGAGTCCATTGGGCTGCCTCTATAAACCCTAGGTCCCATTGAGAGGCCCAGTCACACAGAACAGTTAAGTTTGTGAATTCAAATTGAGGCGGGAGCATTAACCCCCTGAGCCTTATCCTCTCAGTCTAACCCCTGGGGCCTAGAAGTCTGCTATTGTTGAGTCACAAGCAGCTTTGATATAATAATGACTCGTATGCTTCGAGATCTCCTTTTCTCTGGCAGAAGCTCATCTTATTTTTTATGCCAATATTTGCATGCTTAGATGGTTGATTAAAGTTGGCTCCAATTTGAATATACATGAATTGAAAATCCTAGTAAATGGGCTTCCACTTCATTTGTGGACTTCTAGGTTCTATATTAGACCATGTGAAAGGAGGTACAACACCATGTAATTCTTACTTCCCAATGTCAATAATGGACATACAAGTCCCATCATCAAACATTTATCTCAGATTCAGAGAGAGCATGATGATATGTTGCTAATAAAACAATGTAACTGTATTTTTCTGCTTTGACAGTGTTTTTGTCATTCTTGGAGGCAATTAAAAGACAATGAATCGTTCTTCTGTGCTTTAAATTTCTAAACTATGTTCCTGTTTGTTATAACAAGTTAGATTTCCAATTGCAGTGATGGAAACAACCAAATTGCTAACTGCCAATTGCAGTGATGGAAACAGGTACATTGCTAACTCTTGGTTTGCTCAACCTGCTCCAAAATATCATCCATGGTGCTCCATGCCAAACCATGCTATGACTCCCCATATCTCTGGGACTAAAATACATGGCCAGGTGTCAGAGTTCATCCAATTTGACCCCTTTGTTTCTAGCAATTTCTTTGATTGACAAACGTACCTCATAAATAATTCAAAAAGTCAATTATATTGCACCATGGTCCATTGCACAAAGATTTAATGCTGTCATTAATTCATCATTTTTTTCATATTTGGAAGAAGAAAATAGGAATCATAAAAAGTACAGAGATATTCTTGAGAGTTTTCTGACTAATGGTTCATAAAATCTCTACTTCAGATAATGTATGCAGCTGGAACACAGGATATTCTAGACAGATACTTCAAGGGAGAAGATTTTCCTTCGCAGAATTATATTGTGAAGGAAAGAAAGCTGGCTAGTCAATACCTATAAACAATTCATGTTGGATGCTAAAGCAGATGATTCATCCTGTTGAAGGTTGCTTTATCTGGAATAACTAGCAAGAGCCAGAGAAGAGTTCGCTTCTCTCAAATAAAACAATGCATCAAATATTGGACTCTCAAATACATTCCTGAGACTAATGATGGTTCAAAGCATTATGGAGGAATGAATGATAAAGGATTAGCATGAAGCTCATTCCATCTTATTGATTTTATAGGTTAGTAGTTTTGAAATAAACAAAATCTAAAATAGAGTGAAGTCAGCGCTTAAGTCCTTTGTGGCTATTGATGCATGAAGTTGGCTCATAGATATTTCCCTTCACATAATTATATTGTGAAGGAAGGAAAGTTGTCTAATCAATACCTATAAACAATTCATGTTGGATGCTAAAGCAAATGATTCATCCTGTTGAAGGTTGCTTCATCTGGAATAACAAGCAAGAGCCAGAGCAGAGCTCGCTTCGATATAGTATTTTCAATACGACATTATTTTTAATATAAATTGTTTGCCTGGATTTTATCCTAATAATTACCACATCATTGTTATCCTAATACGTATTTTTTTGACTCATATAATCTTATTTTTAATATAAATGGTTTGCTTGTCTTTTAATGGCAGAGTGTTTGAGAGCCCAACCATTTGCGGAAATCTCAATGGGAGAACCTTTAAATTATATGGGGGGGTGTCCATGATAGAAATCATTACTTGTCCTTTGATGACAAGGAGTATACGAGCTCATCCATTACATAAAGTTTATGGGGGAGCTGGATGTTTCATTTAGATCTGAGTATAAGTTCTTTTACATATGATGTGAAAAATTGATTTACTTCTATTTTGTTTTATGTATTTCAACTTTTTCACACACTATCCTTTTGTCTTCCAATTCTGATTTACACCCTGTTACATCCAAGTACAAGTTAGTTTTAAAATCTGAGGTGCATGGTAGGTGCATAGAGTACTATAGCATTTTATTTAACAAATGTTTAAAAAAAATACTATAGCACCATTTTATCCTATTCATGGAAAAATATCTGGACAAAACCAAAAAACATCATCAAAATAAGTGGGTTACTCAAAAACGTTACAGCAGCAGCTTGAATCCACATTTTCTACGACTTTGTACCCTTTCCCTTGTTTGATCAAGTTAACGGATTATTATTCCCTTACAAATGGACTTTTTGTGATCCATTGTGTAAACAATGATCTGCTTGTTATAATCTAATCAAGTATTTTTTTTACAAAATATTTTGTCAATCACCAGATCTCTTTGATTTTTAATGTGGTATATGATGCATTTTCAACAGCTAAAAAAATGGTGTAGCTAATTCAAGAAAGTATATAACCCTTCATTACTATCTTACTATGCACAAGTTTTGTTGTTTTAGCTTAATGATTACATCGTTATACTTGTTGGTGTAAAAGCCAAGGTTGTATCATATCACTTGATAAGATATTCAAGGTAGCCAGTTGGAGGAAATGGATGGTTCTTGAAGGCTTTTTTTACTGTGGACCAATGCTGCTGTTTTAAATTGAAACATTACACCGTTTACTTATTGGTGCAAGGCTGCATCAGATTTATCTGTTTGTTTTTAGTGAGCATCATATTGGAACAAAGAAAAAATTATATATGCGTTAAACAAATTAAGTACATCTAACCAAATGTATAATAAAATGTAAATGAAGTCCATGGTAGACTCTCCTCCAAAAGTTCTCTGTTTTGGTGCTGTTACATCCAAAGTGCTTATTGATGGTCAAGAAAGGCATATTTAAGCAAAGAATAGGGCAGTTTTATAGAATCTTCCAGAAACTCTATGCTTTGAACCAACTCTATCAAATACTGATATGCAACCTGAACACTTAGAAACAAACATCAAAAGTTGTCTTCTATAATATATGCATAGTGCCTAGTCCTCTCAAAGTTGCATCAAATGTCAAGGAACGTATTTGGGAAACCCTGTCCTTGATCAAACTCATTAGATCTACCTGATTAACATGTAGAATACAAAGTTTTTTCAGGTCTGGAAATGTATGTACTATTCTTTTTAGCTCATTATCTAACTCATAAACCATTTCAGAATCCGTTCGAATGCAATCAATAATGTCTATGACAGATTTGGACATCTCAATATGATGAAGTTGAATCATGTTCTTTTCACAATAAAAATAAGATGAAATAATATTTGAGAATTCATTGGAGCCTAGAAGTCTACTATTGTTGAGTCACAAGCAGCTTTGATATAATAATGACTCGTATGCTTCAAGATCTCCTTTTCTTTGGCAAAAGCTCGTCTTCTTTTTTTATGCCAATGTTTGCATGCTTAAATGGTTGATTAAAGTTGGCTCTGATTTGAATATACATAAATTGAAAATCCTAATTAATGACTCGAGTCATGGACAAAGATTTTCTGAAGACAAAGCATTATTGAGGAAAGCATTATGTGGGAAAGCATTATTGAAGTTTCTCTTGATTATAGAAATACTCAAGTCATTGTTTGTTTGATTTGGTGAATATATAGTATTTGGGTGAATCTCTGGTAAATGGGCTTCCACTTCATTTGTGGACTTCTAGGTTCTATATTAGACCATGTGAAAGGAGGTAGAACACCATGTAATTCTTACTTCCCAATGTCAATAACGGACATACAAGTCCCATCATCAAACATTTATCTCAGATTCAGAAAGAGCATGATGATATGTTGCTAATAAAACAATGTAACTGTATTTTTCTGCTTTGGCAGTGTTTTTGTCATTCTTGGAGGCAATTAAAAGACAATGAATCGTTCTTCTGTGTTTTAAATTTCTAAACTATGTTCCTGTTTGTTATAACAAGTTAGCTTGCCAATTGTAGTGATGGAAACAACCACATTGCTAATTGCCAATTGCAGTGATGGAAACAGATACATTGCTAACTCTTGGTTTGCTCAACCTGCTCCAAAAGATCATCCATGGTGCTCCATGCCAAACCATGCTATGACTCCCCATATCTCTGGGACTACAATAGATTGCCCAGTGTTATATTTCATCCAATTTCTCCCCTTTGTTTCTAGCAATTTCTTTCATTGACAAACGTACCTCATAAATAATTCAAAAAGTCAATTATATTGCACCATGGTCCATTGCACAAAGCTTTAATGCTATCATTAATTCATCATTTTTTTCATCTTTGGAAGCAGAAAATAGGAATCATAAAAAGTACAAAGATATTCTTGAGAGTTTTATGACTAATGGTTCATAAAATCTCTACTTCAAATAATGTATGTAGCTGAAACATAGGATATTCTAGACAGGTACTTCAAGGGATAAGATTTTCCTTCACAGAATTATATTGTGAAGGAAAGAAAGCTGGCCAGTCAATACCTATAAACAATTCATGTTGGATGCTAAACTTTGAGGCAATGCTGCATGAAAATATGGAATGAATTTTGAAATAAGCTGGAAAGGGTTATGAAATCCGAGTTCCACCAACTCAAGTAAGTATTCAAGAAGGAACTCTAACCAGAGGCACATGTAGCAGATTAAACATACAAAGAACTCGGCCCAAAACCTAGGCCTTGATCTTTCTCGTTATCATAACTTCAACCTTCAGTAACCATACCTAAAACACGTTTTTAGCTTGTAGATGAAGGTGAATATCAACAGAACTTGAACTACTCCCCCGAAACGTCACTGCAAAAGTTACCTATGTGCTACTACACCATTTGGCATTAACCCAGTGGAATGCTGAAGGTACCAATTCACACCTTGATATCAAACCGGTAAACATGCCCATCATCAAAAGGGCAGGTAGCTCATTGGTAGCGCAGGGCCTGCATTAAATTCCTAGCAAGCCCAATTTTCACCAAAATGAGTTTGTAGACAATGCAATAGAAGCAAAGAAGACAAAGAACACTCTACATTGAGGCCACGCTCACAAAACTACTCACATCAACCACAAAAATAGCTAACAACCACTTTAGACCACAACAACTGCAATGAGGCCAGTTCATCCCCTTACAAATTATTGGAATTCGATGCTCCATCTACCTTCAAAACTAACAAAAATTATATTCCCACTCCCACTTACAGTCGCTTTAATGAAGTGAAGGAAAAAATGTCACTCTTTTTTATTAGAGGCTTTAGCTCTGCCTTCCAATCCAAACCTAAGATATATCATTCAGAATGAGCTTTCTTTTGTAAACGAGGATTGGAAGCAAGACAAGGGTTCTGCTCCTGTTATGCCATTTATTAATTCCAATAACACCTTCCCCCAAAAATTCTTGTGTGTAGAGTCATTGGGTTTACTATGGTAATGCCTGTAACATTTTGCAGTCTTTTCTTTGTTGGTCTGTGATTTAGTGGTTAATTAGTTGAGACACTGCATCACCATGTTAATGACCCAAAGTCAAATTTAGATCAGAGCCTTAAATTATAAGTTGGTTGAATTTTATGAGATTTATATGCAATATTAATTCAATAATTAATAAAAAAATTGTGTGAGACACCCTAAATCAACTTCTGTTTATATAGCGTTAGAATTTCATATTTGCATCTCATTTAGATTTTGCCCATTCCCATGTAGTGATTGTTCCTCAATTTATGCCTTACGGCGTTTCTTTTGCAACATTTGGTGCAAATGCTAGTCATATATTTGTAGGAGCACCTACATGTATGCGAAAATGTAGATGTTATATGGAAGTTGAGGTAATGAGTGTGTAGAAATGAAGTAGGAATGGAGGTAAGAAGAGAAATCATAGATATAGTAGGCATAAATAAGTGTGTATATGGGAAATAGATTTTTTTTGTGTAGGAAGACGAGATGCTAGGCACATAACAACAAAGTGCGAAGTTGAGGAGTCATTGAGGAGGAAAACATGTCAAGCCAATAAACAAATAAGATGGATTGTTATGAGGTCATAACTAAGATGGTAAGGGGACTGAAATTTGAACAAATTTGAAAAGTTGTGAAGGTTAAAGGGGGAAAAGAGAAAGAATTTACATTAGTTCCTGAGAGGAGAGTGTTCAAAAGGGATGTTCAAAAGGCATGTTCAAAGGGGTTTAGTTGAATTGGTATTAATGTTACCAAGTTTTAGGGGCTTAGCTCAATTGGTATTAATGTTGATAATACTAAGCTTTCAGGGTTAGTTCAATTGGTTTGAGGTTATATTTTCAGAATTAGTTTAATTGATCAAAAGTTGCACTGCTAAAGCACGACTCTTTGAAAGAGAATTTGGCAAATCAAGAATTGTTCAATAGTGCTCTGAAGCTATTTTGATCAACCTTGCCTGAAAGTAAATAGACAATGTATTTTTTTTTAAAACCAAACTTCTTATCATGAATTTACTGTACCTATATAATAATTCTAAAGGTGGTTTTTTCTTTTTCTTTTTCAATTTCAATCAAATCAAATGTACATTCTAATTTTATAATTGAAATATGAAATATAATTTAATTTTAAAAGAAGGTCAAAGTCAATTAAATTATTTTTTGATAAGATTTTAATATAAATAATGATATTTAATTAAACCATGAATCCCAAGTTCAAAAGGATTTCATCAAACTAATTAACTAATATGAATTTAATTAACCAATAAAATAAAAGCCATGAGTCACACATTATTTATAAATTCCAACTAATTTAATTTGTTTAAATGCTAACATGAGTAGCTTATTTATGCAAGTGTGAATAGAGATGATAACATTATTACAAAACTAACAAATAAATCAATCATGCATATCCAAAATAAATTGAGATAAGTAAATCACACTTCTTTGATAGAAAACATATTAATAGGAAAAACACAAATAAATTGCACTTGTAATGTTGTTTTGCCCTATCCCCATGATAAACATATATAAAATACATATAAGTGATTTGCAAAACATATATAAAATACATATAAGTGATTTGCATGTAGGTGATTAGGGATATATTCATATTTATGTAGGAGCAACTACATGTATGTGAAAATGTAGATGTTATATGGAAGTTGAGGTAACACTTGAAATATGAAATATAATTTAATTCTTAAAGAAGGTCCTCTATTACCTAAGGTGGACTAAATTATTTCTTGATAAAATTTTAACATAAATAATGATATTTAATTAAACCATGAATCCCACATCCAAAAAGACCCATCAAACTAATTAATTAATATGAATTTAATTAAATATGAACAAAAGCCATGAGTCCACATGATAAATAATGATATTTAATCAAACCATGAATCCCACATCCAAAAAGACCCCATCAAACTAATTAATTAATACGAATTTAATTAATTATGAACAAAAGCCATGAGTCACACATGATTAGTAAAATCCAACCAATTTGATTAATTTAATTGAATTAATTAAATTAACATGACTCATGAATCACACATGTTTAGTAAAAACTAACTACAAGTTTTACTTATCCTTAATAAGTATATGTGACTAAGGGAAAAAAAACTAGAAATGCATCAAGGAAGGGATATAAATGCTAACGTGAGTAGAGTATTCATGCAAGTGTATAAAAGGATGATAACATTATTACAAAACTAAGAATAACCCAATTATGCATATGCAAAATAAGTTGAGTGAAGTAAAACACACATTTGTGAAAGAAAACATATTAATAAACACACAATCATATATGTGATGCATGGTCAATAGGAAACACACAAATAAATTGCATTGTTAATGTTGTTTTGCTTTGACCCCATGATAAACATATATAAAACACATATAAGGGATTTTCATGTAGGTGATTAAGGATATGTTCATATTTTTGTAGGAGCACCTACATGTATGCGAAAATGTAGATGTTATATGGAAGTTGAGGTAATGA
The DNA here is from genome assembly GCA_000404065.3 of Pinus taeda. Lineage (NCBI taxonomy): Eukaryota > Viridiplantae > Streptophyta > Pinopsida > Pinales > Pinaceae > Pinus > Pinus taeda. The sequence goes on from APFE030850067.1 coordinate 71,206, forward strand.
GTGTGTAGAAATGAAGTAGGAATGGAGGTAAGAAGAGAAATCATAGATATAGTAGATTTTTTTTTTTTTTTTCGTGTGTAGGAAGACGAGATGTTAGGCACATAACAACAAAGTGCAAAGTTGAGGAGTCATTGAGGAGGAAAACATGTCAATCCAATAAACAAATAAGATGGATTGTTATGAGGTCATAACTGAGATGGTAAGGGGACTGAAATTTGAACAAATTTGAAAAGTTGTGAAGGTTAAAGGGGGAAAATAGAAAGAATTTATGTTAGTTCCTCAAAGGAGAGTGTTGGGTTGACCCAAAGAAAGTAAACGTTAGCTTAAAGGAAGAGAGATTTTCTTTCAAAAGGGTTTTTCAAAGGGGTTTAGTTGAATTGGTCTTAATGTTACCAAGTTTTAGGGGTTTAGTTCAATTGGTATTAATGTTGATAATACTAAGCTTTCAAGGTTAGTTCAATTGGTTTGAGGTTATATTTCTAGAATTAGTTTAATTGATCAAAAGTTGCACTACTAAAGCACTACTCTTTGAAAGAGAATTTGGCAAATCAAGAATTGTTCAATAGTGCTCTGAAGCTATTTTTATCAATCTTTCCCAAAAGTAAATAGACAATGTATTTTTTTTTTAAACCAAACTTCTTATCATGAATTTACTGTAAATATATATTAGTCTTCTAAGGTTGGTTTTTTTACTTTTCCTTTTCCATAAATCAAATGCATTCTAATTTTATTAATTGAAATATAAATATAAATTTTAATTTTAAAACAGAGGTCAAGACAATTAATTATTTTTTTGATAAGAAGTTATTAATATCAAATAATGATATCTAATTAAACTCATGCATCCAAGGTCAAAAGGGAATCCCTCACAACTAATTACACTAATATGAATTTAATTAACCAATAAAATAAAAATCATGAGTCACACATTATTTATAAATTCCAACTAATTTAATTTGTTTAAATGCTAACATGAGTAGCTTATTTATGCAAGTGTGTATACAGATGATAACATTATTACAAAACTAACAAAAAAATCCATCATGCATATCCAAAATAAATTGAGACAAGTAAATCACACTTCTCTGATAGAAAACATATTAATAGGAAAAACACAAATAAATTGCACTTGTAATGTTGTTTTGCCCTATCCCCATGATAAACATATATAAAATACATATAAGTGATTTACATGTAAGTGATTAGGGATATATTCATGTTTATGTAGGAGCAACTACCTGTATGTGAAAATGTAGATGTTATATGGAAGCTAAGGTAACACTTGAAATATGAAATACAATTTAATTCTTAAAGAAGGTCCTCTATTACCTAAGGTTGACTAAATTATTTCTTGATAAATTTTTAACATAAATAATGATATTTAATTAAACCATGAATCCCACATCCAAAAAGACCCATCAAACTAATTAATTAATATGAATTTAATTAAATATGAACAAAAGCCATGAGTCCACATGATAAATAATGATATTTAATTAAACCATGAATCCCACATCCAAAAAGGCCCCATCAAACTAATTAATTAATATGAATTTAATTAATTATGAACAAAAGCCATGAGTCACACATGATTAGTAAAATCCAACCAATTTGATTAATTTAATTGAATTAATTAAATTAACATGATTCATGAATCACACATGTTTAGTAAAAACTAACTACAAGTTTTACTTATCCTTAATAATTATATGTGACTAAGGGAAAAAAAACTAGAAATGCATCAAAGAAGGGATATAAATGCTAATGTGAGTAGAGTATTCATGCAAGTGTATATAAGGATGATAACATTATTACAAAACTAAGAAATAACCCAATTATGCATATGCAAAATAAATTGAGAGAAGTAAAACAAACATTTGTGAAAGGAAACATATTAATAAACACACAATCATATATGTGATGCATGGTCAATAGGAAACACACAAATAAATTGCATTGATAATGTTGTTTTGCTTTGTCCCCATGATAAACATATATAAAACACATATAAGGGATTTTCATGTAGGTGATTAAGGATATATTCATATTTTTGTAGGAGCACCTACATGTATGCGAAAATGTAGATGTTATATGAAAGTTGAGGTAATGAGTGTGTAGAAATGAAGTAGGAATGGAGGTAAGAAGAGAAATCATAGATATAGTAGGCATAAATAAGTGTGTATACGGGAAATAGATTTTTTTTTTTTTGTGTAGGAAGACGAGATGCTAGGCACATAACAACAAAGTGCGAAGTTGAGGAGTCATTGAGGAGGAAAACAGTCAAGCCAATAAACAAATAAGATGGATTGTTATGATCGAGGTGGATGTTGGTGGCCACCCACCTATCCCATTTGGACCCTCGCAACTATCTCTTTCAGTTTTTCAATTTCCGTAATTGTTGCACAATTTACTATTTTTAGCAGTTTTTTCGGGTCGTGAACTTC
>APFE030850072.1:4658-49657 GCA_000404065.3 Pinus taeda
TTTCCTAGGATTGGAAATATGGCAGCGCAATGGTGGACTGTTTGTTTCTCAAGGTAAGTATGCTCGGGAGATACTGGATAAGTTCAACATGCATGGCTGCAAGCCTATTGATACTCCTCTTCCTGGAGGTTGGAGAAAGGAGGATGCCACCTCGGCAGAAGAAGTGGATGCCACTGTTTATCGAAAGTTGGTGGGGTCGCTTATATATCTGGTCAATACATGACCTGATATATGCTATGCAGCTAACTAGCTTTCACAAGCTATGGTTAAGTCTACCAAGCTCTTCTGGAAGGTGGGCAAACATGTATTGCATTATAACAGAGGCACATTGAGATATGTAGATTGGTACAGACAGGAGGATGCAGATTGGGCAGGGATCTCAATGAATGCCATCAAGTACTATCATATCAGAGATTGTGTGCAGCAGAGGATCATGTTACTTTCATACATTCTAACGGAGGATCAGGATGCTAATATTCTGATGAAGGCTCTCACAAGGAGAAAATCCGAATACCACCGAGGCAGGATAGGGGTTGCTGATAATCCATATCTTGTCGAGAGGAAGTGTTGAGATTGTAGCAAGATGATGGAGCTTAGTGAAAAGAGTCGCCTTCACTAAGTGGGCCCGCATGCAAATTATGGCGCAAAGTCTATTTTTAGACTATGTTTATTTTTAGACATATGGATCATGTCTATGAGTTGCAGGATGTTGTTCATGGATTATTGGTCAAGTTGGTAAAAATAGATGGACTTCTATTTTTAGACAACAGTGGTGACACTGTCAAGTCTAGTTATAGAGGAGTCAAATATTATTAGCTTATAATAATATTTAGACTATAAACTTTATCTTATTCTATTGGAGCACTTCAGTATGAGCTACAGATGTGGCACATGCAGCTGTCAAAAGGAAATACATTTTCTTTGTGGGTCAGTTGAGTTGTTGCATGCATGACTTCAGTTAGAACTCAATCAGTTGAGTTTGGTGGACTTAATTGTGGAGTTGATGGAGTTGTGTTGAGTTTGACTTGGTTAAACTAGTTGTAATTATTCTAACTGCAAATAGACTAATAATGAGTTGTTAAACTAATTATTAACTCATAATGAAACTAAATAATACATCAATTAACTCAGTTGCATGTCAGTGCATGTTCAGTTCAACAGGGACAAGTGTTAGAGGATCAGATTACTATTAGTTGTGACTATAGTTGTGCATGAGGGTTTGCACAATCAATGGGATTTAGTTATGCCAATGAGAATTGGCCAATACCAAGTGATTATAGCCTCTACTCACATGATTCCGAGTGTGAGTGATTCTTTTGAGGTAAACACGAGTTTGGTTCAACCATTCTCATCCATTCTTGAGCAGGTATTGAGCAGCGGAGGCAAGCAAGCAGTGGAATAGATTTGGAGATGAGATCTGAGCTGTATTGTGTGTAAGAGGTGGAGATAGTAATGGATACCTATGAGAAGTATTGACTATTGTAATGTTACATTTTCTCAATCATTAATATACAAATAGTTTGGGGTTTTCAGCTGTAAGCTTTCCCCTGGTTACATATTGTGTTAATGTGTGCATGCTCTTGATGTTTTATTGTTATTGATGCTGCTATATTGTTGATCAACGTAGAGGAGCTTATGTATTGTGTATGTATTCCGCATTAGTACATGATCAGGATAATATCCATTGAATATGTGTTTATTATTCAAAATTTCTACAAACCAAAAGGACAATGTCCCTAACGAGCCAGTTATTTCACTGCATGCTTTGGCAGGGATTTCTTCACCTCAAACTCTCAAAATCAGAGGTTTTTATTAAACATCGCCCAGTAGTAGTCTTGATTGATGGTGGAAGTACACATAATTTCATCCATCAAAAAGTCGCGGAAGTAGTGCATTGTTTTGTACGAGCAGTTTCTAACTTCCAAGTCCAAATTGCATATGGGGGCACAATGAAATGTGAAGGTCGCTGTGAAAATGTCAAACTTCAAATGGGGTGTTATCAGTTGAAGACCCACATGGGTGGGTGAAAAATTGTCCTCGGGGCTGAATGGCTTCGCACTCTTGGGCCAATCACAAAGGATTTCCAGGAGTTATATATGAGTTTTAAGCAAAACAACTCCACACATACCCTCCATGGACTCTAGGCGGGAGCTCCCTCTAGCATCAGCTCGCATAGGATGGGAAAAATTGCTAAAAAAGGGCCATCATGGAGTTATAGTTCAATTTAATGCCATCCAGGTAGTCGAAACCAAGTCTCTGCCGATTCATCCTGAGATGCAACAAATTTAAATAACCATCTGCCAGTTTTTGACAAGCCTCATGAGCTTCCACCCTCGAGAGGGGAACATGATCATAGCATCACCTTGGTTCCTGGGGCCCAACCCCCAAATGTGCGCCCATACAGATATGCGTTCACCCAAAAGAATGAAATAGAAAAAATAATCAAGGAACTTTTGGAAGCAGGTGTCATACGTCCCAGCATTAGTCCTTATTCATCACCGGTGGTCATGGTACTCAAGAAAGCTGGGGAATGGCAGATATGTCCAGACTTCAGGGCCCTCAATAAGTTGACAGTCAAAGATAAATTTCCCATCCCGGTGATTGATGATTTGTTGGATGAACTCAATGGGGCTCAATTCTTCACTAAGCTGGACCTTCTCTCAAGCTACCACCAAGTTCTCATGAAGGAAGTCGACATTCCAAAGACTGCTTTCCGAACTCATGAAGGCCATTATGAGTTCTTGGTCATGCCATTCGGTATTTGTAATGCCCCATCTAATTTTCAGAGCCTTATGAACCATCTTCTCAAACCATATCTTAGGAAATTCGTTCTTGTATTTTTCGATGACATCCTCATCTATAGTTGCACTTGGGCCGCACATCTTCAGCATGTAGATCTACTCTTGCAACTGCTCCGCAAGCATAAATTATTTGTTAAGATGTCCAAGTGTTCATTTGGCATGGAAGAAGTTGAGTATTTGGGCAACATTATGGGGCATGCATGTGTCAAGGTCGACCCCAAAAAGATCCAGGCAATGCAGGATCGGCCTCAACCTAAGACCTTGAAGAGCCTCAGAGGATTTTTGGGTCTCACAGGCTATTATCGCAAATTTGTCTGCAATTATGGTCGCATAGCGAAGCCCCTCACTCAACTCCTGAAGAAAAATTCATTCTTCTGGAATGAGGATGCACAACAGGCATTTACATCTCTAAAAAATGCCATGTGTTCCACTCCAGTCTTAGCACTACCTCATTTCACCAAATCTTTTGTCATTGAATGTGATGCTTCGGGTACAGGTATTGGGGTAATCTTAATGCAGGAAGGTCGACCTTTGGCCTTCACAAGCCAACAACTAAGTGGGAAGAATCTAGGTCAATCTACCTATGAGAAGGAAATGATGGCCATCTTACATGCAGTAGAGACCTCGCGACCTTACTTACTGGGGCGACATTTCCAAATCCGCACAGACCATCATAGTGTTAAATATTTTTTGGAGCAACTCCTATCCTCCCCACAACAAAATAAATGGCTCGCCAAAATGCTGGGATATGATTATGAGATCATTTAAAAAAAAGGGCAATAAAATAGTGTAGCAGATGCATTATCTCGCCAATTTGAGGAGGAAAGTACCCTACTAGAAATTTCCCTTCCCATTCCAGAATGGATTGAAGAGGCTCATAGGGAATGGTTTTCACATCCTCGGCTCTCCCAACTCATTTCTCAATTGCAGGCTGATTCAAATCCCACCAAGGGCTACTCATGGCAGAATGAGATTCTTTGCTACAGGGACAGAGTCGTAATATCACCAACATCCACCCTCAAAAGTCGCATTTTGGCATAATTGCACTCATCCCCCATTGTAGGACATTCAAGCTTTCAGAAGACGTATGCTCGCACCAAAAGATCATTTTTTGGACAGGGATGAAAAAGGAAATCCTTACTTTTGTAGCAGAATGCGATGTGTGTCAATGCCACAAAGGGGAGACCGTCAAAGCACCATGCACATTACAACCGTTGCCCATCCCAGCATCAATATGGACGAAGGTTTCTATGGATTTCATTACAGGTCTTCCAAACTTAGGAAGCAAGTCAGTCATCATGGTGGTTGTGGACAGACTTTCAAAGTATGCTCATTTTTGTGCCCTAGCCCACCCGTTTACACTGACTTTGGTCACTCAATCTTTCATGGATCAGATCTTCAAATTGCATGGCATGTCCACTTCTATTGTGTCCGATCGTGACCCGATCTTCACCAGTAATTTTTGGTAGGAACTCTTCAGGCTACAAGGCACCCAACTAAAACTCAGCACTTCCTATCATCCATAAACGGATGGTCAAACTGAAGTTGTCAACAAATGTCTAGAAACCTACCTTAGGTGTTTCACTTCAGAAAAGCAACATCTTTGGGTACAGTGGTTACCTTTCGCTGAATGGTGGTATAACACCAACTATCATGCCGCCACCATAATGACTCCCTATGAAGCAGTATATGGTCAACTCCCTCTTTCTCCTACTTCTTATATCAAGGGATGCTCAAAGGTACAAGCAGTGGATCAACTCCTACAAAACCATGCAACCATGCTCACCCATCTTAGAGAGAATCTTCATCAAGCTCAAAACCGCATGAAGCAACAGGTAGACCAACATCGCTTAGAGTGCCAATTTCAAGAAGGGGATTAGGTATTTTTGAGGCTACAACCATATAAGCAAACATCACTCAAAGACAAGGGTTTTCAGAAACTATCTCCAAAATTCCACGGACCATATCAAGTACTTCATCGCATTGGAGAAGTAGCCTACAAGCTAGCTTTGCCGCCTACCACAAAAATCCATCCAGTTTTCCATGTCTCATGCCTCAAGAAAGTGATTGGGAATAATTGCAGAATTCAAACTAGTCTACGTGAATTGGACAAGGAAGGGTCAATTTGCCTCCAAGATGACGAGGTCCTAGACACATGAGAAAGGCCCCTGCGTGGCCGCGTGATTAGGGAAGTCCTCGTCAAGTGGAAAGACACCTCTCCGAAAGATGCAACTTGGGAACCAGCCACTATTCTTCAGCAGTTTCCGCAGCTTCAGCCTTGAGGACAAGGCTATTCTTAAGGGGGAGGGCATGTTAGGGTCCCACCCTAACCCCCTTATTTATGTAGTGAGATCAAGTCATAGTAAAGAGTCAATAAAGCCCATATTAATAATTGTAAGTGTTTAACCCACAATTAATGACGAGACCACAGTTAGTTGCAAATGGGCCATGGTATTATAGAGACTCCCTCCGAGGAGCAGCATGTCTTATTTTGTCATTGAGCGATGCTCTATTGGAGGTTTCCCCCGCGAAGAGGCAAGTGAATATTGCTTTCTGAATAATAAAATACTTGCTCTTTTTACTCGCTATTATATTTCTTCGCATATTTGGTATTCTGGTATCGTCTTGCGGGTTAAAGAGCATAACAGAACCCCAATATAATTGATGTCAATCTATAACATTCATGTGAGATTGATGCAAATGATGTTTTCTTTAAATCTATTGATTTCTCAATGCCTCAACAATATGAAGGTCAGAAAAAATTTGTCATCATCTTGCAATTTGCGATGATGCCTTTGACACCAAATTTCTGCAACTTCACAAGTAAATTGAAGAATAGGAAAACACTAAGGCTGAAGCAAAATAACACAATCACGTACAAGAGTTGGTAAATTTAAATTAATAGTATTTTGACTAAGAGTGAATTTTTTGTTTTACACATGATTGATTTTTCATTTTTTAACCATACTTATCAACTTCTAGAGCAGAAGAATAACATGTGTGAGAAAAAAATGAATTTAGAAAGGAAATATCTTTAGCCAAATGGGAGCCATCAAGTTGTTACATATTCAAGGATTGAAAACATTCAAATCTATTTTGCTTCTCCATATTTAAGATCCGGTGAACCCACCCCCTACAAAATATCTTTCTAACAGCTATGGGGATGAGATCTTTATTATTACATGTGATCACTTTCAAACCAATTAGGGTCACACAAAAAATATGGAATCCAAAAATGATCTCACAAGCTTAATTGCAAATTTTATAGATGATCTTCAATGTCTACTAAAAATGAAAGTGTTAATGTACGAAAAGGAAAATATATGTAATGCCCAGAACTCCATTTTCAGCTGCAATAATGCTGGTGTGATAAGGTTATTCATTTTTATTGATTGCTAGAAAAGTTTTAGAAGACCTCCTTAATTGAAAAATACTGGTCAAGTTCAATCTACTTTTAAATCATGAAAAATATGACGACGATGATCACGAGTCAGCTAAAACCTACAGACAGAAAGTGAACGATCAGCATATGACCATTGCAAAAGCTACAAAATCTACTTGAAAGACATGAATCATTGCAATGAATAAATTTTCATCTTTTCATCAAAGATTGTATACCCCTATTTGGTCTTCAGTGAAGGAATCCTTTTGGATAGCCCAAGTGTCTGTATGTGTTCTTTAGAACTCAGCAATTGTTTTCATTACAGTTGATTTTATCGGTGACGGTTCTCCAATGATGTGTGCCAATAAAGTTATAGCATCAGGGAGCCAACTGCATTTAGTGCAGGAAGGTCTATGTTAAGATTCAATCAAGTTAAAGGACATTAATTTGAAGCTAAGCATGTTATTCACAAATTTCAAGGATTCACGTTGGCAGGTCATAAGGCACTGATAGTATTGAAGATGCCAAATCTAAAACCACGCCATGCCTAGTAGCTAAGGATAGGCCATTTTCTGGCAACCTGAATAAAAGTAATTAAATTGACACATATTAATATAAGGATGCACAACATGGTAACCAATATTAATAATAGATCGAAAAACATGATGGTATTGGGAAAGTTTGATGATGTCAAGGATGTTGCAAAATGTTACCTTGTATTTTTCCTCTTTTGTAGAAAAATTGCATCTTTGAATGAATTCTCACGAAAAAGCTTCACCAGTTCATCATCATTTCCTCTCATTAAACCTGAAAGAACAGAGGTTTCTTACTCTCTAACCTGACTTTCCCAGAAAGTAAAACGTCAATTGATTTACTTTTCACCATAGTTCCTCGGTCTCACCATAAACTCTAAATACCATGATTCCTACTTAACTATGTATTCATGATAATCTGTCAGAAGGAAAGCCTTTTGAAATTTCTACTACACGCATAACGTTCTTTATCCCGACACTGGAAGACTCTAGCTCAACGTCACAACGTTTGATTAAATACGTTGTGATTAAATTGTCATTTATTGACAGGCGACATTGTGCTGATTCATTCTTTATCACCACACAACAAAAGAAACAAAATCCACTCTTCTAGTATTGACTCCATAAATATCCTTCCTTAAATGGAGGTATAAATTCTGTGGGTGTGCAACCATTATTCATCATTCCGAGTGACAGGATAATCCATACACATTTTTTTGGATCACCATAGGAGGTAGTTTAAAGCAACACTACAATTTTTTGTAACATGGAAAAATATGAGAACACTGAGAAATATTTAGCGAAAGGAAAAAAATTGTATCTGAGAAAAACTATGGAGATCTATGTTACAAGAAACGAGAAACTGAAATGAGACGATAAACGAGAACGAGACGAGACACACAATTTTGAGGTTTCGCATTCAATAAACTAGGAGAGAGAAAAAACATTAAAATTTCTTTAAAAACTCATTTACTAAAATACCAAGTATTCTAAACTCATCCTTCTTCCTAGCAATTATATTATATTACCAAAAATTCAACAATAAACTATTGGCTTTTACCAGGCAACAAAACAAAACAAAACACCAACAACAAATTAACAATTTAATGAAAGTAACTAAATACCTAGAAATGTCATCTTCAGTATATGTTGACTGGGGATTGCTCTCTGTTGGGAACCATAGATTTGTGTATATAAGTATATGTTGAGTGAGGATTGCTCTCTGTTGGGAACCATAGATTTGTGTATATAGGTGGACAGATGGGGAAAGATCTTGTACACAGGATTGCTGGTTATAATAAGAAGTAAAAATCCTGGTTATAGAATGACCATCTGATTCATTCCAGAAAATTGTTGGGGTTAAATTCTTCATCTTCTTCCATTCAGAAACAGAACTATTGGACCGTCAACGATTTTATTCAATAATTATCTAACATAATTAATAGCGCACAACTAAGATTTTGTCATTAGATAGACATTACAGATTTACAGGTTTCACAGTTTCAATTCATGATCTATACAGAGCGAAACTAAAGATATTAAACTTTTGACATTACAAATAAAAACCAAATCATTACTTCAATCATTGAAAAGTTATTCATCCTAAATTGTTCCTCTAAGCTGCGCAACTCTAAAATGAAACTAGTTGTCTTTCTGCATCCCGTGCATTTTGCGCAATGTTTATTTGGGAAGAGAGTTAACCAGAGTTTCTAAGATGTAACCGAGGACAAACCGGTGATGACTACTCTTGAATGAGGCATAACACTGTTGTAAGAAAAATTGATCCATTTCAGAACGACGTTCGGAACGGCGTTTTCCGTACCGTCTCATTTCTGATGCTTTTTTCTGCAGAAATGGTGGTCGTCGTCCCGTTTCTGGTAACATAGATGGAGATGATTTGCGGAACAAAATGAAACACTAAATTGGGTTCCTACAAATTTCTGATGTTTTTGCTCATCAACTGTAGTTTTCACATTCAATGTCATCAAAATATATTACATAAGTAAAGATGATTGAGCCATAATTCCTGTGGAAGAAAGTTGTTGTTCAAGAAATGACAAATTGACAAAAATAATTGTAGAATTTAGTGCAACAAATCCTTGAAGTTTCAAGCTTCTCCTTCTCTTACAGCTTTAAGATTTTCCAAAATGATGATTTGTATGAAAAGAACCCAGTTACCTCTATATATGCGTTTTTTACCCTAATCATTCCTTTTCTCACCTTGCCCATCGGGCATGTAGATTTTGACAGTGGGAGACGTCTCAAGAACTTAGGAAGGCCATGTCCATTGGATCTACACATCTGACATGGGGATTCACTAGAATCACTACACATGAAAGTGGAGAGAATGGAACAAGAAGCTAGGGAAGCAACATGTGACATACATGGAAACCATGAATAGTTGGAGCAAAGTTTACATCTTCTCGGACAAGGATATTCAAAGGAAACTAGACAAGATAAGCAATAATCCATTGGCTTGGAGATGAGATCGTACCTTCTCCTACCAAATCTTAAGGAAGAAAGAAACATAATTAAGATTATTGTGAAAAATACACTTCTTAGCTCCCAGAGGGGGAAACAATTATTCTAAGAAAATTTTAAGATAACATAGGGGTGGACAGAACCAACTGATTAGACTCTAGAGTGACGCAAAGTAGCAACCCACCAATGAATTTTTTTCTTATTCTAATCTTGTTAGCGTGTTATTAGCACTGATTCTAATCTTGTTAGCGTGTTATTAGCACTGAGAAATATGCCCTGATTTCCTTCTTATTTTTTTTTTACATATTTTAAGTATTTTAATTTTTCATTTTGTACATATTTTTTGTATAAGAGAAGACGTATTTCTTCAACCAAAAAAAGACTAAGCAGAAATCAAGCAATGTTCGTGAATGGAGTGTTTTAGATTCATTGTCCTCTTTTAGAGTTGAACAGAAGGGCTACAAGATATTTACAGATTGTGGTCAAAAACATGGTAGAACATAGGGATATGTTATACATTAGAGGGCAACAAGTGTCTGTCGAAGAGCAGCAAGGTCTTATGGAGGACAAGCTAGTGTAACCATTAGGCCTACAATCGAGGGCATCCGCATCAAGCCAGTCCATGTCACTAGTAATCATCCAGTTTACTCGAACCTTTATGTTATTGGAAGTATAATGAAATTTAATTCAAAGACAACTAAATATTTATTATTTTGTCTATATGTATATCCTACACACGTTAAGCCAATTAAGGTCACCAATAAACCTCTAGTTTATCCAACCTTCTCTCTTACCAGTAACATATTGAACTTCACGTCCAAGGGTGCGAGAACTTTCATCTAAATGTGAAACTCTTATATCCTACCATAACGAGGCTAAAATACATGTCTAGCATCATTTGCAGAAGATGTTCTGTAATGTACTAGTCGACACCGTCAAATTTTCTATACAATTTAAAGTTTCCTCCCTCTGGAGTCAATTGACATACAAACCTTTCTTCACTCACTCTTAAAAATAATTTTTGTGGGTATGAGGTCTTCAATGATAATAATCCAATTCAAGAAATCTGTAACAATACAATACCTCACACTCTAGCATCTTATGTCGTACGCTGTGTTTCTAGCAATTTTTTTAATATAATTGGGAGACTACAGTGGACCAATTGCAATAGTTGAGACTTGAAACGCTACCTCAAGATAAAGTGTGTAGTAAGTTTAGTGAAATATGTTGCAACATTTATTGCGACTATAAATGAAAGCAGAAATGAAATTTACCTTTTTGGAATTTGTTCAAGAACAACGTTAGCACAAATCTCTCTCAAAGTTTTCCCTTGTGTCCATGGATGCACATCACATTCATCGTTCAAAACCTTTTCAATGCTGATGCTAGAATTACACAATATAAACATTGATGTTCTTATTTTGCATGAAATTGGCATAGTTTTTGAGGATTTAAGGGCGTTGGCCCCAAGATACTAAGGTTTGTAGTCGTGGATGTGAATACACACTAAAGGCCACCATGGGGGTGCTTACAAATGGGTGTGCTTACAAAACATCTGACATTGGAAAATTCACCAAACATCTCTATTGGTTGAAGACTCCAGTTTCAAATATATATGAAGGGGCAGTGCAGGGGTGGTGGATGCTCCCAGGAAGAAAATACAAAGAATCATTTAGTAGGTGAATGATTTTGAGAAGCCATATTTGCACTAGTAATGGGCAATTGAGGGTTGAACTAATGGGCCACTTCAAGGGTTAGATGCTTAGCCCAACTTGCCTACCCACTTCATGGATATTTATTAGCTATCTATAGATTAAGGTAAGCAAGAAAGTTTCATTTCCACTCAACCTATGATAGCTCAATTTTAGTGCATATATAATTTTACATCCAATCCAAGGTGGGTGCATCAATTTCACACTATAAATACAAGCAAAAATGAAACCAACCACCTAAAATCTGGGAAAATTCAACCAGGTCTTGATCTATAGAAATAAATTATGGTAGAGGGCTCCCAGAATTGGAAATCGGGGGACAATTGAAGCAAATGTCACCCTAAAACAAGGCAAATAAGGGCCAATAGGGGTTGAAAAAAAAAATAGAGGGGAAAATGAGGGGAATCAAGATTGTAAATTTTTGTGGGGTGATTGAAGCAAATCCCAGCCTGAAACCACATGAATTGGGACGAATCTATGGTTTGGAAACTAAAAAACTAAAATTTACAGGGGGAATTGATCATGGAATTTTTTTTATAAGCTAAAACACATTGGATGGTATTACTTTTTTGGCAAAAATATAATATTTATATAATTTTTGGGCTAGCTATAGAAAATGTGTATAATATAAAAAATTTACAGGTCTAAAATATAAAAACCCTTAAATTCTGCCTATGGGCTAAGATTCACCCCTAAAATTTTCTATGGCATTCCCCTAAGGGGGAGGGGTTTGTAAAAACCCCGTGTTAAAATTTCATTTAATAAAGTTAATAAAGGAAAAATAAGGCCAAGGTCATGGGACACATATTCCAAGCTGAATGTTGACAAAAATATCCTAATGGGTGTTCATTTTGTTTGTTATGGCTAAGGGGAAATAGACAAAAGAGATGAAAAAGAATTTGAAAAGACAACAAGCATTAATTGACATTTTATTTATGAAAATAAAGGAAAATGGGAGAAAATGAATGTGAAAGGTCACAAGTTGCATGTGAGGAGGAAAATGAAGGAAAATAATGGAAATTGAAGAAAATAGAGGCCTCATTAATACAAAGACATCTGAGGATCACTTCACAACCTTTTTTGAGTTCAATTTAGGAGCTCTCTCTATTCTCTCATACTCTTGCACACATAGAGTATTCTTGGAGTACTCTAGCATTGCAGGAAGGAAGGAAAATGAAGAACAAGAAATTAAAGATAAGCAAAGATCAAGAAATAAGGAGTTGGTTGAAGTAGTTACACATGATTACTTGCAGGTATCAAGTTTAATGTACGATTTCCTTGCTAGTTTTGCATGCATGGTACATGCATGTGTGTATTTGATTCTCTTGTTGTCATTGGCATGTGTTCTTCGAGGTGTGATAGTGGTTTTTAACCTCACCTTACCATTTTCAAATAGCCATGGTGTGATGGATTTATTTTATTTGGTTCAACCGGATTTCGAGATGGTTTTGGAACTGAGTGGGTTTGTCTCAAGAAAATTCCCAAATGCCTAAGAATCCCTTGAGCAGTAATGGCACGATACAGGATAAATCCATATGGTGGAGATCGACAAATTCCTCATACTTTAGTGTGAGAGATTTAGAGGAATCCATACTTGTTTAAGGCCTAGTGATTCCTTGATTGGTATATGGCGGAATTGCGGTAAATCCTGTAGTGTATGTTTCTTTGTTTGGGCCTAGGAATCCCTTGACCGGTATATGGTGGAATTGCGGAAAATCCTGTAGTGTATGTTTCTTTGTTTGGGCCTAGGAATTCATTGAGTGGTAATGGTGAGATACACGGTAAAGCCTAGTTGTTAGATGATGGTTTTGGGCCTAGGAATCCCTTGATCGGTAATGGAGGGATACACGGTAAAGCCTAAAGAAGCCTTAGTTAGTTTTGTTGCGAATCCCACATTCATGCATAGAATAGGGCACGAGGGTGATTGATTGAAATAAAGATTTTGTTTAGCCTAATCTATGGTCGAGTGGTACATTAAAGTCCCTGATGTCGATTTTTGTGTAGCTTGGGAGGTACTCCAAGCCCTAGTGTTCGAGGGTTGGAGGTCAAAGTGCCACAAGTAGGATTGTGGACTTAGAAACTGAGGCTAAGGCTTTGCACCCAATCGTGTTTGGGGGGATTTTGGAATCACCTTTCTACAGTTAATAGTAGAAAATGATAGAGGGTGGAAAGGAGAATCCAACGCATCGAGAATCGTCCAATTTGGAGTTGTCATTATTGAGTTATGAATTTTTGAAGTTAAAGAGTGGGCATGAACAACAAGTATCAAGGTCACCTTGATGTTAATAAGTTATGTGACAGGTTTGCAAGCCCACACATGTGAATTGATGGAGCCCTTGTATTGTTTATAAATATAAGGTGGAGGAGAGTCATTTAACGCATCTAAGAATCATCTTTCATAGTCTGCATATCAAGAAAGCCAGCTCAAGCATGGGCAACATGAGCACATGAATGCAAATACATGAATGTGAGTGCAAGAATGTACAAGTGCATAAATGCGCAATTACAGGAACACAAGAGTGCACGAACATGCAAAGTGCAGGAATGCATGAGTGTAGGAATGTAAGTACAAGAACGCGAGTGTATGAATGCGGGTTTAGGAAGGCGCAACTATAGGAACAGGTAAGTGCAGGAGCATATGTGTGCAGGAACACACGAGTGTAGGAGCACGATTACAAGAACACACAAGTGCAGGAACAAGCTAGGCATGTATTGTATTGATTTGTTAAGGTTGAATTGATGCTAGTGGATGATGTCTTAGGAAAGGACAATTTGGAATTTTGTTAGTGGTCATCTGGAAGGGTTTCCTAGGTGTTGGATGCCCCAACTAAGAGCAGATGCTACAGTGAGGATTGGTCAGTCATGGACTGTTAGAGGGAAATATGAGTGTGGACGTGATTGGGCATTTATGGTCTGCTGGAGGACAATGAGATAGTGTCCAAGTTGGAGCCCGATGAGCAACACCTTGATGGACAAAGGTAGTTTTGAGAGAGGCAGTTGTTGATCTCAAGGGTCTGATCAACTAGGAGCATATTATGGAGGTAGAGATGTGTGTATGGAGAAGGACATCTATAGCATATGATGGGTAGTCCTCCTTGCCCATGTTCATTGTGGGAGATGGACATCTTGGAGCCATAGGTGGCAGCCCTACGTGCCCTATGTTGGTCTTCATCGGTGCATCATAAGAAAACCATAGTTGGTTGAATTCCCTAAGTAGCTGAGGAGAAGAAGTGGGCAGATCGAGAGTTGTTCACAAGTGGAGTAGTGAACAAATCATTAGGAGTCTCAATGTGTTCTATCCTTGATGAATGAAGGCACCACTAGAGAGTAGATTTGATAGCCGAGGTTCAATGGCCAAATCGACTTGGAGCATTGATAGAGGCAAGAGCTACAGATTGGGAGCCGAAGGACCTGAAAGGTATAGGGTAGGACCGAGGGGAGTTGAGAGAGTCCAATTCATCATCCAGATGGTCAGAATATCTTGTTAAGGACATATTCGTTGTCAATGGACTCAGACCAAGTCCCAGATTTGCATCTTGTACTAGTCGATGTATCAGGATCATTATCCTTCGTACATGATCCCTAGGTTGTTGTGTTATTATATGTTGTTTAATATAATGAAGTTGGATTGAAAATTGCAAAAAGTTGTTCATATTATGGGCATGTGTGATTTGCTGTTGTTTATATTCTATTGTGAAAAGTAGTTCTTTTGAGATTCTTGGTTTGGTAGTGTGAGATATTTTAAGATTCTATCCTAGACACAAGGTCGTGGGGGAGATTCAATGCCTGACTTGGTTGGATTTCATATGTTAATAATAACTCTTTTCCTCTTGTGTATTATGTGTAAATGTACTTGTTTTTATGTTTCTTTGATGGTTGTTCTATCATTGATGTTTCTCTGGTTATATGTTGGTTATAAGCATGGTTTATGAATGACTTGAGTTATGGTTCTCATCATGTTTTGATTAGTAAATTAAATGTTAAATAATGAATAACCTAATAGATGATAATGAAATTATTGTGAGAGGGCATCAAACCTTCTTGATGAATCTCAAATAAGTATGAAGTCCCTATGTTTAGATGTGTTTATATGACTTGTACATTACATGTTTATGATGTGTTTGACGAAATGATTGCCATGGTTAGCGTGAGTTTGGTTAGTTCCTGGTTCAAGTTTTGTATTAAAGGCCTTGTATTCTTGTTATTTATCATTTATGAGAATTTCAGCAAGTTCTCGGCATAGGACTGATTCCTAGCCTCAAAAAGTGGCTCAAATTTTGGGGTCCGTGGCACATAACTACCCGAAAAATATTGCAGTCACATGGACACCTTAGTGTGGGAGTGAATGGAGGCTTCCAGTGGAGGTATTTTCATGGTAGTCACTAGGGGTTTAGTTCAGCCAAAGGCAAGTTAACTTAGGGGTTCAGAACATGGAGTGATTGGTTAGCCTTTGGGGTTCTTGTAACCCCTGAGCAAGGCCAGTTTAGTTTTTGGTGAGTTGATTCCACTTCCTTAACTATACATGGGGATCTGAATCATATCATAATAACTCCTCATCACATGTTTACCTCAATGGACCGATTAGCTTGGGTACATGTGGGTGGAGTGTGTAACACACTACAAATCATAACTATTTTCCTTTAGGTGTTTAGTGCATGATCATATTAATTAAATATATCTATCTATTTATCTACATACATATCTAAGTATAAAGTTTGTCTTAATAATGATCCTTATGTAAGTGATATACTAGATAACCCATTCATTTTTTTCTCATCATTTAGACTTTATGGCACTTTGAATAGGATTTTCATCATTTAGACACTTTGGATTTTCATCATCTAGACTGGGATTTTGATCCAATTTTTCAATGAACCCATGGCCATTATTATTGTCTATGTATAAATCAGTCATTTCTTCCTTGTACATGCTCACAATTTTATATTTCCTTATATATTAATATAAGCATCATTTTTTCCCAAAAATGACAAAGACATTATGTTGTACGAGCAACATAACATGGCTCCTATTACTCTTATAATACAAGGAATGTACTACATCAAAAGTAGAAATATCATGATCTTACTTAATTCTAAAAACTTTTAAAAGTTTACAAATGCCATTTAATCCTGAATTTCAATAAATAATTTTTCCACATGTATATTATTGTTGAAAAGATTCAATCAAAATTTAATCTAGTCTTTGATGCAAAGTTGATCTTTTCTTGAAAATGTTGAAGTAAATTTCTTAGAATGGAGAAGAAGATCCATGCTCATATGACCAAGAAAATTCCCTACTAAAACAATACTCGACAAATTTGCATGAAGGAACCATCCTTATAAGCACACAATGATACAACAAATATAAGAGGAAATTTGGAAGTTTGCACATATGGCTATTGATAAATTACTAACCCCAATCCCCTTTCCAATGGACGTGAAGGCATAAATATCCTTTGTTGATTTATATTTCTCAAAGCATTTCTTCATTTGACATGCATTTGAATGGAAATAATGATAGAGTTAATGTTCCTTAGATGTGAAATAGTAATAATAAAGGGTGCAACAGTAACTTCCATAGAGAGCTTAAACCTTATAATAACGTAAAGTCACTGTACCATGGATTGGGTATTTCTACACAAATAATGTCTACCAGTGTAATACCTTTCAAACCTCCGTGAATGGAATAACAAAAAAATTTATTTATCTATTGAATATTATTTTTCCATGTAGATATAATCTATTTATCTCAAATCATTTTTTGGGTTAAAAATAACAATCTATTTAGTTTACCTATGTTGATGTTTCTCATGTGTATATATTAGGTTTCTTGCCCAAAAGCCTATAAGCAATTCTTATAGCATCCCATATCTATAAAACAACATCCCTCCTCAATGCTCAATTTTTTACCTCAATTATAGGAATATCTCTCTACATAATATAAAAAATATATATTGATTTCATTTTTCTCACATTTTAAATCCCTTTATGAATGGACATGATAAAATATTGTTCAACAAGTGAATTCAAATACTTGTGCCTACTAATAACATTATAGACAAACTTTAAATACCCAATGATGATCCCATTTAGGTTATCTACACCATATTTCAACCCTCTTGTTAGTCTTATTGTATACTTCAACTTTTTTGCACTTTGGTTTTAGAATTCATCCTAATGGCCAATCTAGCCCATGTTTTAGTACATGTATAATCCTTCTAGTCTTTTTGAACATTACAATTTCCTATGCATGTTTGGTTGTTCCAACCTTTTTAGAGAAAGACTGAACTAAAAGATCTAGTATAAGAATTCTATATTCCATTTTAGAAGGCAATACAATATTTACCTGACACAAAAGACACTGAAGAAGCTAATTGACCTAATTGTAATATTGAAACTTATTCTCATGAGTGATTCATTTAGTGATCCTATGACAAAGGATTGATTTCATGGAATATTAAAGAATTCCCTAATTTTGATACATATTGTAAAATATCGCCCAAAATAATTTTGTTGAACCCATTTACCAATACATATTTCCAATTACAAATCCCTCAAAAATTACTAGACATCCTATGTATCAGATTTATTTATGGCAATATTAATACCTTTCTTTATTCTACCCCTAATATAGAGTCAAGAATAAAACAAAAGTAAGCAAACAAGTGCATTGACATCCCAACATAGGGATATGTCACACTAGTAAGATGGTATTGGGTTCATGGACTTGGTATTTTACTAATTTCACCCCTCTTCAATTTAATACATGATCATGCATTTCCTAAGAAGAGATTTATGCATATGTATATATATGTATAGATCACAGATCGTAACTCTTTGCCCTATAAGTCTTTAATCTCATGAATATTTAAAAAAACCATATTTATCTATCTACATACATCTCCATCTATCAAGCTTAATGTTGTAATAATCCTTAGCTAAGTAATATGCTAGATAACCCATTCATGTGTTTCTCATCATATGGACTTAATGACACTTTTAATAGTATTTTCATCGCATGATTATTATTTTTATTTAGGTAGAAATGAATCATTTCCTCCTTGTACATGATCATTATATAATGTTTTATTATATATTAATATAAGCATTGTTTTTTTCCAAAGAAAAGTAACTATATTATGTCATATAAGGAGCATATGGGTTAATGTTAGAATACAAGGAATGCACTCGAGTAAAAGTAGAAATATCATGATCCTAGATAATGCTAAAAACTTTTAAAAGTTTACAAATGTTGTTTAGTCTTCAATTTTAATAAATAATATCTCCACAAAAGCAAAGTTGATATTTTATACAAATGTTTATGTAAAACATCTTACAAGCATGCAATGATGCTAGAAGCATAAGATGGTAAGGAAGAGAAATTTGTACATCTTTCTAATGATAAATTAGAAATCTCATTTCCTTTTTCCACTCCAAATTAAGATTTGGGTCTTAGAGCATTTTTCATTTGACATGCAAATGGATGACCATAAATATTATAGAGCTATGGGTACTTAGATATAAACTTATATTTTCCAATCCATATTAAGATATGGGTCTTAGAGAATTTTTTTCATTTGGCATGCATATGAATGTTGATAAATATGATAGAGCTACCGTTACTTAGATATAAACTTTATCAATATAAGGTGCAACAATAAGTTTCATAATAAAAAAAAATTAAACCTTATAATAAATTAAACCCTTTTCTTCACAAATTAGGTATTTCTGCACCAAAACAAAGAAGTTCTATCCAATTTCAGTGAATAAAATAACATTCAATTTGATTTATTTATTATTTTTTAGGTAAATATAATTTTTTTATCCTAATAAAAAATAAAAATAAAATATAACCGCTATTTATTGTATTTCCATTATTGTTTTCTCCATACAAGTATCAAGTTTCATAGAATCTCTAACTAATATGAATAAGTATCAGGTTTCATAGAATCCTCTAACCAATATAAATAAGTATCAAGTTTCATAAAATCTTCTAACCAATGTGAATAACACCCTCCACCCCAATACTTACATCTCTACTCCAATTTAACTAAAAAAATAAAACAAACCAAGAAATACAAACCTCTCAGTAATTTAATATAAAATAATATATAAATTTCATTTTCCGTATTAACAATCCCATTTATGTGTGGATATTATATAATATTATTCAATAAGGGAATCGTTGTGCTGCCCAAAAAATATAATAGAAATCAATAAAGAGCATTACTCATACTATTGAATTGCATACAGGAATATCAAATTCGGTGACATAATTACAATGAATTCTATCAATACCACAAAAAAGGAGCAAATTCAAGTTCAAATGAATTCCATCAAGTCAACCCTAGTGACAGACATTAAATCCTAAAGTTACCAAGCTTGGGTTAGGGTTCCAGAAAAACCAACGTACTATCTTACGCTGTTGAACATCTATTCCCTTTCCTTCAAGATCTCTTCTTCCTGGCAGAATTTCTTTTTGCCCTCCGCTTCGACGATCTCGAAACTGAAACGTTGTTGGCCAATTCGCCAACGGTCTCCTCTGGTGAACCTAAACCTTCGGATCCCGTTTCTACCCTTGCTCCCGACACGGGATCATCTTTTTTAACCTCCGATCGTTTTTGGGAGCGCCCTCGTCTGCGTCCGCCTGTGACATCTGTAAACTGATAGGGAGGCGTCTGCGTGGATAAACTTACCAACGTATCAACTTCACTCTTCGTCGTATCAGGCATTTTTTTGTCCTTACCAGATTCATTATGGCGACCATTAGGAGACACTCTTGCAACCTGAGTGTTTGAGTTATTCAAAAGCGATGCAGTTGGTTCTGAAGTACTGATATCTGCTACCACAGGCTCGTGAGCAGGAGTTGTGTACCTATTAACATTAATCTCTTGACTTCCCCGTCTGCACATGTCATGAACAATTTCATCGTACCCATGTAGACAGTTGCAATGAATTGCCTGCCCAGGTGGAAATTTTTCTTTCAAATATGGTCTGAGAGTTTCAGCACAAGACGCAACGACTTCCCCGGCTAACCAATGTGCAACCGGTGAAGAGCTCCTCATGTCTCTTCTCAGGTTGATAAGAAAAACAGACAACAGTTCCTGCGAGATATCATCACTTTTTTCAACAATGAATCCCATAATTTTTTTCATGGAGTCATATATATCTGCAGAATAAGAATGGTGAGAAACAGCTGCAAAAAAATGTCTGCACATCTCACAGAGTAGGTCGTACAATCCAAGTTTTAGCATCACTGTGCACACGTTGACATCTTCAAAATTCTTGAGAATGAAAACCCTTCTTGCAAAGGAGGGACGGTTCATCTCCCCAAGATCTTGAAAACTTCCTACAAGGAGCTCTAAGATTTCTTTCATTACATCATCATCGTATGGCTCCTCGGGTGCTGTTATTTTGGTGATTTGGCTGAGGCAATTCAGAACCAGCAGCCTCACATCTGTGTCTTGGTGCCTCAAGAGCTGTCCCTCTACCAGTGTGTTCATTGATGGGCGCAGTGCATGGCGCAGTGGCTGAGGCATCAAACGAAGAGGTGATTGTTTCACCATGGATAAACAGAGCTCCACTTTGTCTAGGGCTTGAAGTAGCCCCGTGTTGGTATCAGATGCATGTTCCAGCTGCTTCCCTGCTTCATGGAGTTTAAGAAGAAATACTTCATCATCCACATGCCCCATTTTTTCTGAAATTCCTTCCCCCTCAGGAGTAAAAATGTACAAGAATGCATATAATCAAGTAGAATGAAGGCAAGAGGGTATATTGCTGGGGCTTTTGGGTTTCAGATGAGACGGAATCGTCACCCAATCAATAAATTTTACTTTATTTATGTTTTTGCTAGGTGTAAACTTTAGACACTTGATTGGTAATTATAACAGCATTGCATATATTATTTATTTTTGTAATTATTAAACTAATAATTTTATTTTTAAAGTTATAATTATATTTTTTTATTTATTTTAACATTTAATATATTTTTTTTTAATAAATTAAATTTTAGCATTCAGACTTTTGTGATTTATATTGATAATAAATTTGTTTTACAATTACATGGTAAAGATTACGAGATACTTTAATTTTAAGCATCTTTAAAACAATAATTAAAATTAGTGTAACCTCTTCCTCTATGAAACAAGAATTAAAATTATAGTGTAACTTCTTTGTTTATGAAACAATTTTTTTTTAGTTATCTAAATTTATATGGGAGCTAGATATATCAATGATTTGAATAAATTTAAAAGATGAGATTGATGCCTTTGCCCACCAATTTAGTAGGGATTTGAGATTATTCTAATTTAGACGGGAAATAAATATATAAGAAAATTTTATTTAACAAAATAGCTCATTTTACAATAAAATGTGTAATTCATTTTTTTCTCAAATCAATTACATTCTTGTCACATGGCTCGCGGCCCACCAATGAGATTATTCCAATTCTAATAAGTTCATATTCTAATTAGATGGGGAAATTAATATATAAGCAAATTTTATTTAGCAAAATGGTCCATTTCACAATAAGATGTGTAATTATTTTTTTTCTCAAGTTAAAATTGACCCATAACCTTTTTATACATGGTAAATGTGTATATTTGTAAGGTATTCTTCATGTTGGAATAATTTTTTTGTATATTTATAAAGTCTTTGCCTATAAATATTAATGTGGTTGTAATAGTCATAGTAAAATGGAAGTGAATATTCATGGTTAAGATTGTAAGGAGTGCCTTAACAGTACACACATTCACCGTCAATCCAAAGTTATCATTATTTTAATTTATATGGTAGAACTAATTTTAATTTATAACTACTATATGTTTATATCTAACATTTGACATTTAATGCCTAACCATTTCCCTTAAAGTGCTTTTTGGCACAAATACAATAATTATTATGTGGATGAGATTTAAAGTTTCTAAAATATTTATGTTTATTTTGGAATAAGACTTCTAGAATTTGTATTTAATTCTCAATAATTATTAAGTGGATGGTATAAGCATCTAACATTTATGGAATATTTTAGTATATTCTTAACAATATACACAAATCAAAGGTTAAGATTTATCACCAAAGTAGTTATGATCTTTTTTATCTTTTAATTAAAAATGTATTATGCCAACAAGCTTCATATGAAATGAGTATTGATTATTTGGGCATGTTGTATTAACAAACCATGGTATTGGCCCACAATATTGTGAAAAATAACAGTTACACAAGTGGGGATAAGTCCTTTTCCATGTTTTTTCAAATGTATATTAACTTACATATTAATTATTTTTATATCTAATAATAATAATAATAATTTAATTATTTTTGTCATTTTTTTTTTTTAATTTTAACAAATTGATATGTATTATGAAGTTAACATTTTGATGGTTATTATGCATTGATGTCTTATGCATTTCCTGAGAATTTAATTTATATAGTTGCATTAATCTTAGTAGTAGTAGATCAAAGATTGAAATTTATCTCAAAATATACCCTTTCACTATTTTTTCGCATGTGGTGTTAGTAAGTCATGGTATTATAACAAAGTCTACTTATAGATCAAGGATCTCTAGGGTTAAGGCGGGGATTGAATCTTCATGGTTAAGAATCTTGTTAGATGTTTTTTTTAAATGTATATTGTTAACACTTACTATATTTAATAAAAATAATACTTTAAAAGAAAGTTATAATTTAGGTAATTTTAACGATATTTTTAATTTTGTTAACGTGACATATACCATGAGATAAGCATTGTGAAACCTATAGAAATTTCCTAACTCTTTAATTGATATAGTTGTGCTAGTAACCAACATACATGCATGCTAATGGGGGATCTACCAAGGTCCAATATGGATCAAATATCTTGAGGTGCAAACCTCTTTTAGAGTGCAAAACTTGAAGAAAGGTTTGCACCTAAGTAGATTTGATCTCTCTCAGTCCTTTATAAATCAAAAGTTAACATGGATCTATAATAGAATTATAAACACCCATTATACACTAAATTAGAGAACATTTATCAATGCAAGGAATTATGTATCTTGTTTATCTTGAGAAAACATTAATGAAATGTTTTAACCATAAAAAAATAAAAATAAAAAAAAAAAAATTTCATTTACTTTACATACTAGAAATTGCCTGAGAAGGTGAAAAGATACACCAATGAAAGGTAAGATTTGGGAAGATCATCTCCCCAAGAATAGAGCCAAGAATAAGCTTATAAATAAATTTTAGAATTCCAAATTAGCTGCGTAATTTCATTCGTTTTTAATAACAAGAATAACCATAAATTTTTATTTATAAAATACAAATAACAAACTAAACTTCATTACATTCAACATAACAATGACAAACAAATACTCATCTTCTACTAAAACTTTACATGCAAGCAACATTTGGAATTAAAAAAACTCTAAATCTACACCATGTTTAATTTTGAATATAGAATTTATAATGATTTTATTGTCCCAACATGATGAACAACAAATAATGTCATAACGTGATGAACAATAAATGATATGGCAGTTGGACAAAAAAATATTGTTGTAATGTTTCCATCACCCATGTGACGATCAACAAATGACTTTGCAATGTGATGAACAACGAATGTTGTCACAATGTGATCATTAACAAACAACATTGTAATGCTATGAAATCAAAATGTGATGAAAAACAAATTTCATCACAATGTGATAAACAACATGTGTTCTGACATTGTGATGAACAACAAACAACATTGTAAAGTGACTAACAACAAAAAACATCACCATGTGAAAAAATATAAATATCATTGCAATATGATGAACCACAAACATCTTAGTGATTGGAAAAAAATGATGTCTCAATGTGATAAACAAATATTGATATCATAATGCATTGAACAAAAACCATCGTCAACGATGGTCAAACATGTTTAACTATGTGAGCCATGATCAATGGTTGACCACAATTAGACACAATCAAGAATGATCATCGATGGTTAAGCAAAGTCAACTATGGAGAACATCATCAACATGGTTAAGATACTCAACCATGGTCAACCAATGTCAAATATGGCCATCATATGTTCAACATTGTTAATTAAATTTAATTATGGTCAACCATGCCCAACATGATACATGGTCAACTATAGCTTATATGTGAATCTCAGTTAGGCATAGTCGATCACAGTCATCTACAAGGAAATGCGAACATCCTTGGTCAACCATGTTCAAAATAGTCAACCACATGTTGACCATTTCTAATCATGGTTGAACAAACTCAACCATGGTTAGACGTGGTCAACGTGTACAACCATGTGCAACCTTGCTCATCCATGGTCAAACAAGGTCAACCATGGTCAACCATAACCAACCATGGTCGACATGGTTGACCATAGTAAACATTTACGACCCTCTTCAACCATTAATGTATATTAACACTAACATTAATGCAACATTGACACTTACATTAATGTTACACCAACATATATCCATGTTAACCCGAGATCTATCAAGAACTGATAGGGATCGAAATCTCTTAAGGTGTAAACATTTTATGATTGTAAAACTTGAATAAACGTTTTAACATTGACACATTTGATCTCTCTTGTTAATTGATAGATTAAAATTTAACATATATATATATTATATATATATTATATATATAAATATATATATATATTATTATATATAGTATTAGTATATATATATTAAATTATTATATATAATTAGTATATATATATAATATCATGTTTCAACTCCGTGGTAACCATGGAAGGAATTACAGGTTTCCTTTCATCTTGAACAACACACTAATAAAATATTTTAACCATAAATTATTTTATTTTGATTTGTTTCATTTTTTTATAAAATATATATAGTCTCCCTCTTTTTATATAGATAGATAGGTATATACTTACATTGGTTTCTTTTTGTTTTTAATAATTATTATAAATGTTACATCTCAATATCAATAGAAAGAATTAAATATCTCCTCCGTCTTAAGTAACACAACAATATTTAATGTTCTAACCATAAAAAACTTTTTTTAATATATGGTCTTTCTCTTTTTCTATCTCTTTAGATATAGACTTCTCCTTCATCTTATGTAACAACCTAATAAAGTATTTCAACCATTATAAATTTGTTGGTTTCATTTACTTTTTATAATATATATAATCTCTCTCTGCCACACCTCCCTTTATAGATTAAATTAAAATTTGCATTGGCTACTTTATTATTATTAGTATTATTATTAATTTTTTTGAATGTTATACCTCAATTCCATATTAAGCATTGAAGGAATTATAAATTCTCCCCATAACATGAATTAAAAAGTATATACTAAAATATTCTAAGCACATTGAAATATTTCATTAATAATCTACATTCAAATTATTTGTCACTAATATTTTTAGAAACTAAATATCAACTCCATATTAAGAATTGAATAAACTACACATCTAGTCACAATGTAAAGTGAAAATGTAAGATTTTTTTTTTAATTTCCCCCTCTATATAGAGTTGATATATTTTATTATGGAATATATATATGTGTGTGTGTGTATGTGAGTGTAAGTCTTTTAAATATCACGTCACATGAACACAAAATGAAGTACGCATTTCCTTGACACTAAACTATAATATAAATATTATTTTGAAATGTTAGTAATCCAAGAATTACAAATCTTCCTCACACTCTTACTAAAAAATTAAAAGTAATTATAAAAACAATTATTAATTTTTATTGTAAATATATTCTCTTTATATAAATTTGATATTAAAATTAAAGTGAAAATTAAATGTCTTATTACTATTTTCTAATAAATCTTTTATATTTTTAATAAAAAGTTAAGGGAACAAATCTCCGATGAAGGTAGAGAGCCTCTTTGCCCAATACTTAATTTGATTGAAAATTTTAGAATTTATGGTTAAGATTTATTTCCAAAACCTTTTATTATTTTTTAAATAAAAAGTTAAGAGACAAATCTCCATGAAAGGTAGAGAGCCTCTTGCCCATAACTTATTTTGATGAAATTTTTAGAATTTTATGGTTAAGATTTATTTCCAATATAATTAGATTATTTTATAGTTTTTAATTTAAAATATTCATAGTTAAATTTATTTCTAAAATTAGCTACATTCTTTTTCCCTTTCTAATTAAATTGACTAATTAAAAATACTTACACTCTTTTTACATTTTTCATATAATATTTACATATTTCATATAATATGTATAATTTTCCACCTCTCATATATCTATTCACAACATCAATTTCAAAACCTAATAAATGACGTGGTTCATGATTCAACTAGTTAGTTTTGTTAATGTGATTTTTCTAATTAATCAAAATTAATCAGAATTTACAACAATGAGATTTGAACTGGTGTTCATAAGAGCACTTGATACAAGTGGTTAGTATTCTAAAATATGGTTGAAATTTAAAATTAATATAAAAATATTTTTTAAATAAAATAATAAAATAATAATAATACCACCATTATTCGACTTGTAATAACTCCTTCCGGATTCTTGCATGTTCTTAATGTCAAATTGATATTTTATCAAGATTGAGATCAAGTTTACAAAGCTCAGTTAATCCCGTCAGTTGACATAAATGATTTGTGATCTCAGTACTTTTATGGAATTTTATGAATCCAAGCAAATCATCAAATTGTCCCAAAGTTGTTTCTTGAGTCGTGCAGGATAATTAATGTTCCAATGAATTCATGCTAGTTTGTAAGATATGAGGAAGCACGGTTCAATTGTTTCATGCTTTAGCCAGCATTTGAGGTCGAGGAAGAGATCGTTGTTGTAATGACTTAACTATACGTTCATTTTTTTGACTTAACTGTATGTGTTTTGTCATCGTTTGTAGAGCCAAAATCCTTTGACGCTCCCTCATTTCAGTGGAAACGAATAGGAGCTACAAAAATATATTTGGAAATTTAGAATTGCCAAAATTCTAAGAATAAAGGATTCGCAATCTCGATACCTTATAATAGGTGTAAATAGCAGAATTCGAGCCAAATTTGAGGAAGGCTGCAATCTACGAGTGTCAGATGCAACGATCATAGCGGCCTTTCAATAACATGCATTAATTCTGCCGAATCACAGCCTAGGATATATTAATATTTGTGCTGGTAAATGTAAATTTCACAACAAAAGGCCAAACCAGGGTCTTCGTATTCTTGTTGTTTCTGCTTGAGTCCATCAAATATTCTTCTTAACCAGACTTCTTGACATGATGCTGATGTTGTTGCTACATATTCTTTTTCTGCTGAAGAAAGTGTCACAATGACTGCTTCTTAGATGCGATGAAATCACACTGAACCGAGATAGAACACAAAACTAGAAGTGCTCTTCCTATCATTCAAACTTCTTGCAAAATCACTATTTATGTATCCAATCAAATCCTTCGTTCCATTCTTGCATACATTATGCCACAATCTCTAGTTCCTCTTATGTATCTCATACTTCTTTTTCCTGCACTCCAATGTGCGCCTTTTGGAGTCTCTATAAATATGGAAATCAAACTCACTGGTTGCATAATATTTGATCTTGTAGCTATGAGATACATGAGGCTTCCAACCAATTTTCTGAATAGAGTTGGATTGACATACGATCGTGCTGTAATGACATTTTGATTTGATGAATAATATATAATTTGCGTTGTTGCTCAATTATGAGATTCTAAAGTAATCAAGCACTAATCATTCGTGGGTTGGGCCCAGTTACTCGTGGATTTTGTTGTTGTTCCTTGTTGTATAGTTTACCTTTCTTTTACTGCAAATTTTAATTACTCTATCTTATAGCTTTACGAATGATTTACTTTCACTCGTGTTGAATTTGTGTATTCGCTGCATTAATTCTTATTGTTGTTGATTCACTTTATTTATTTATGTTGTGGATTGATTTGATTGATAGATAAGAATCATTTCTTGTTAATTGAAAGATAAAGTTTTATTGATTACATCAGAAGTATTACTTTTATGTAGAAGTCTAGATTCAGTTGAAGGAGCTCTGCTATGACTACGGTGCACTCTGTTGATGTAATTGTAGTTAAAACTTTCTATTAAGATTGAATTCTGATTTCGATTAGATTAAATTTTGATGTTTGAATAATTCAATGCCCTTGAAGTTATGAGTTGGTAGTTTATGGTTTGATCCATTTACTCTTGTATTGAAATCAATAAGTTATTTTAAAGCATTACTCTCTGTAGATTCAATGATTAGCGTCACTTGCATATATTGTGTACACTCTTGAAACAAAAAGAATTACCCAAATTGATAATTAACGTGAGGCATTTAAGAGTTCTCAAAGACACCTTATTTGCACCCAACATTTTGGCATCATTTCCGGGGAGAGAGTTTCCATTTCAGAGAAGGTGATGTGTGTTTTATGTTTGTGTGTTGTGAAAAATCTAGGTATTAAAAATGGAAGATAAGAACCTGCGTAAGAGTAAGTAAATTTCTTGCTTCCTCACCCGATTTTCAGCAAAATTGCGTAGGAATAGATGTTTAATATTTGTTTGTTGTGAAATAACTGGATATAAAAAATGGAAGGTAAGAACTTGCGTTTGAGTAAGTAAAGTGCTTTCTCCCTTGCCCTCTTTTCAGCAAAATTGCGCAAGAATTAAAGTAGAAATAAATGTTTGAATTTCTATGTGAATGACTAAGAAGAAAAGAGTAGAAAAATATTTAATTCCTCTGCCTAGCTCTAAAAAATCTAAGGGGTCGGTGCCCCTTGGATGATCAACCTTCATCAATGAAATCATAAGGAAAGCCGAGTCT
The DNA here is from genome assembly GCA_000404065.3 of Pinus taeda. NCBI lineage: Eukaryota > Viridiplantae > Streptophyta > Pinopsida > Pinales > Pinaceae > Pinus > Pinus taeda. The sequence continues at coordinate 33,333 of APFE030850072.1, forward strand.
CAGTCATCATCAGTAGCACCCCAAATCATTGCTACAAGAAATCCTACTCTAACCCTTCAGGCTATAGGACCACCATTTGCAGTTGACGCAGAGATTCATAGCAAGACTAAAGGGTCTGAACAGAGTTTCTAGAACATTGAACATTTGCAGTTTAGCCCTTTATAGGAAGGGAATTCTTGCAACCTCTATGAAGGAGAAGGACAAACAGGAAGTGCTGAAAAGATTAATTCATGAGAACCCAAATATCCTGAAGTAGTAGCTGAACAGAGAACACCCAATATTCCGGACCACGGTAGTTCTATTAAAATCACTCTAAAAGTCTCTCTTGACTCCACTAGAAACAGAGTTCCATCTCTAGAAATACGTGAAGAATATTGGCATATTTTTTACCAAATGGCCAATAATCTACAATAGCCTCTGACCTCCACATTACAATACCCCATTGTTGATACAGTTGTCAATGCTCCCATGAAAGCTATACCATTACACAATATTCCTACCTTCCATGGGTTAACTTCAGAGGATCCTGATGCATTCCTGTTCGAGTTCGATGTTTCATGTAGGGGATATCATTACAATACCGACCCCCAGAAGTTGAATTTTTTCCCCTCAAATATAAAGGGAGAAGCTCTGTGTTGGTTTATGGGGCTTGGTGGAGGTACCCTTAATCACTCAGACAAAATGAAAACAACCTTTCTAAAAAAATACCAAGATTGTTGTCGAACTAGAGACCTGAAGGATGAAATCTTTCAAATGGTACCTAAGACTAATTAGACTCTTGAATAATATGTAGAACATTTTCAATATAATATGCAAAGATCTCCTTATCAAAAATTTGCCTCCTGAAATTATTAAAACTACAATGATCAAAGGTATGAAAGACCAATGGGTAGAAACATTAAATTTAATGGGGAAGGGTGATATTTATCAAGAGGATTATGACAATATTATACAATTATGCATTAGGTGTTCCAGAGGCAATACAAGGATGAGACCAATCGAGCGTGATGTAATCACCAGAGACAATAGAGCCTTAGGAGGAAGCATTACACGGGTTGAAATTGACAATCTACTAGAAGATTTCAAGGTTGATATCATGGGGACCCTGGCCACACAATTGGCTATCATGCAAGCCAAACAAAAGCAGGTCGAAGCAGAACAAAATGTTGCTATTTTTTGTCCACGTTGCAAGAAGAAACATAATCATAGAGAATGTTCATTATATACTATTCAAACATGTGTCATTTGCACTAAGGATCAGACTACGGAAAGTTGCCCATCGCTTCTTGGATTAAAGGCGGTCTTCAAGGAAGGAGAAGAGGAAGTGGAACCAATATATTTGATGAACCAGTGCCGTCAATGGAAAACACATCTGATAGGTATTCCTATAGACCATCTTTGTTCCTTCATTCTTCGCAGTTTAATTCTCAACATTGTTCAAAAGCAGCATGGAAAAACCAGCCACCTTTCCTTAATTAGCCACCTCAAGCATTTTCTATGCCACCATGGCCTAACCAATGAAATCCAAATTGGCCAAACTCCTCTTACCCTCCACCTTTCTAGCAGAACACCCCTTATTCATCTCAATGGTCTCCTTCTACCTCGCAAAATCAGAACTGGCAACCAAATTAGCAACAATCCACAAACCAACCTTTCTAGCACCTTATACGTTGCAGCAAAATCCTCAACCTACTATATGGCCCCAACTCCCAGCTCAACCCAACCCAAATCCTAAGAACAGACCAATCCAGTTAGTCCAAATCATTGAATGTCTAAACCTGGAAGTAGAGATGAGAGAATGTAATGAACTTAAGTTAATATATGGTCGCGTAATTTCTCCAGGTGAGGATAAAAATTTGCAACCTAAAGTTAAAGAAACATATCTGAATAAGCCTCCGACTATAGATGACCAGCAAATAAAATAGGGAGGAGATGCAGTGAGGCAAAAGGATCTCAGGAAAGTTATAATTACTGTTGGCATTATGTTTCTGGTGAGGTTATATGTTTCAGATGTTGTACTTGATGGCAACACCCATGGCATGGCTCTCAATATGATGAGAATTAAGAAGTACGCAAGAGAACAGTTCAGAAAATGCGTACCCGCAGGTATGCCGTGTAGGGACCGTGTCCAGACATGCAGGTTACCCATTCATGAGGTACGTACCCCAGTGCACACACTTCAAGGCAGTAAAGCGCGCACACGTGGGGTTTCTTATGGTATTTAGCCGACGGTATTGTATTATTATGGTTTTGGCCCGTGGTATTGATCCATGATTTGAGGAAGAACTTGCCTATATAAAGCAAAGGAGATCATTTGGCTTGAGCATCTTTTGAAAATTGAATATCTTAAGATCTGAAATATTGGGTTCTCGGTTTAAAAGCTTGATCTATAAAAGAGAAGTTGAAAGCGAATCTGTGAAGGGTGATCTCTCGAGCGCAAGATCAGATCTGAGAATCTGACTGTATTTCAGCCCTAATCAGAGGTACGCAGGTGATTAATGGTGCGAGTGCGTGGGCACGTAGAGCAGAAGAAGGATAAGTGCGTGGGTACGCAGGGACGACAAAGGCGCAGTGCGTGGGTACGCAGAGGCGACGAAGGCGCAGTGCGTGGGTACGCAGAGCGGCAGTGGTTCAGGTGCATACGCACAGTAAACGTACGCGGCGCGATAGTCCTTTTGGGTGCGTGGCTACTGTGGCAGTACGCGGCGCGATAGTGCATTTGGGTGCGCACTGTACGCAACGCAGTAGAAGAAGCAGTGCATGGTCACGCAGTGCAGCAGAAGGAACTTTGCGGGTATACACAGAGAAGCAGAGGGTGAAGTGCGTAGCGACGCAGGCCAAAGAAAGGAAAGTTGCGTATCTGTCTCATGACTATCTGTTGACTAAATTTTTCTGTTGATAAGGTGTTATGGGTTTAATTCTGTGTTGTTGATCTGGTTACTGCTATTGGGTGTGAAATCTACATGTACTTGATGATCATTTGATGTATATGGATCCAGTTTGAAAATTCATGAAAAGTGGTCCTTGAAAAGAACTAGGCGGTTGTAGCTCCCTTCCAGGAGAGACTGAAAACGAGAGAGAGTTGTAGCTTTCTGCAGGTTGCAGCCTGCATACTGGTAAAGGACTGCACCAGTACAAGACCATTGTAAAAGGAGTTTCTAATTTGAAAGAAGATAGAGACATATTGCAGCAGGTGGTTTTCACCCACATTGGGTTTCCACCTTATATCTGGTGTTCTTTTATGTGACTGTCTGTTTTTCTTGCTCATTATTTTATGGTACTGATATGCAAAAATAATTCAAAGTGTAAATAAGGAAGATTTGTTAAAAGAACTAGATAATACTGATTCACCCCCCCCCTCAGTATTATTTTCAACAGATACACCAAGTTGATTAGTTAGTTTGATTTTTTTGGCGCTGGTTTGCCAAGAAAATCGAACAAGTGATTTGAGTTGCGTGAGAGGGGCAGAAGTAGAGATTTAGATTAGAGAGGAAGTTCTGAGCCAAAGAGTATGTAGCAGAGAGGTAGCTTGAGCATCATGGAGGCAGCGCAAAGGCCTACACAGCCTAGGAGGGACTCATGCAGCGTGACGCTGTCTAGGAGGGACCCTTGCAGTGGCAGTGCAGAGTATTCGTCAGGAGTTAGAGATTTTGCTAAGGAAGTAAGGTTCTGAGCTGGGAGGGTTGAACGACAGACTTCACTTGGAAAATCGATCCAACAGAAGGGGTGATGCAGTCTTACAAAGACAAGATGCTAGCCCATGCAGTGATTGTGTAGGGACTTCGCATTGTTTGCCGGGAGGAGCTAGATCACTCATCGGATTAGCTGTGACTTGAGGAACGAGGTAAACCCTCGTATGTATTTCTTGCTGCCACGATTTCTCTGTAAGGTTAGCCAGTGTGAGAGGCAACTTGTTGTACTCAGATTCTATTTTCTTAATAATACAAACCCTCTATCTACTGCACTGATTTTCCCACATTGAGTTTTTCCGGGGACGTGTTGGCCAAAAATAACGGTGTCCCATGTGTGTTTGTCTCATTTATCATTTCAATTTATGATCTGTATATTAGTGTAGCCTGCAGTAGTTTTTACATCATTGTTTATGTAATTAAATAAACTTGTTGAATGAAATAACAAGTAGGAGATGTTAAACCAGTAATTGTAGTAGGATTTCTGTTTGTAAAGATTCATAGATTTTCACATATTTTTCTCTACTGTTTTGTTCTTGTTTTGGGCAAATTAATTAATTAAGTGAAGGTTGCAGTTGTATTAGCTTCGATATTTTCTGTAGGAAGAAATAAATAATTTGTTTCAGTAATTAACAAATAGGAGAGGTTTAATCAGTTGTTGCAGTAGGTGATTCAGGTGGGATGATCTAAGTCCATCTATTCATTGAATCTCGACTATCTGATCTATTCACTAGTTAATCGTTTGTCCACCAATGCATCAAAACAGCGAGACTCTTGTCGAGTTGTTCACAGCTCCACTTGTGAACAACTCTCAACTTCCCACAGCTGCTCCTCAGCTACTCAGGGACTTCAACCCACTATGGTCAACTTGCGCTGCTCCAATGAAGACAAACATAGGGCACCGAGGCCTGCCACATATCACTGTAAGATGTCCATCTCCATAATGAACATGGGCTAGGAGGACTACTCATCTTTTGTTGTAGATGTCCTTCTCCACACACAAGTCTCGGGCTCCACAAACTGCTCGTGCTTGATCAGACCCTTGACCTAGACAACTGCCTCTCTCGCATCTACCTTTGTCAATCAAGGTGTTGCTCACTGGATTCCAACTTGGACACTATCATGTTCTCCTCCAATAGACCATAAGTAACCAATACATGTTCACACTTGGTCCACTCTCACGCTTCCCTCCAACAGTCCACGAGAGACCAAGTCCACGCTGTAGCATCTGCACCTAGTTAGGGCATCCCCACACTTAGGAGACCCTTACAAATGGATGCCCACAGATTCTACCAATCTACCCTTTGCTCTACAATAGAGGAGCTATTGCACAAATTTGGGAATCAACAAATTATCCTCTCCTAGGACACCATCAACTCCTCAACCAAGGGAACATTTGCAACACTCCTTGCTGTTGTCCTCTTGCCTTCCAATCTGATGTGCCTGCTCTCACCTTGGTTGCTTGGTAGGCTTCCCAATAGTCCACGTGGGCTCCTCCAAACAACTCCTAAGGTCTCCTCAAGATGCCCATCAATCTGATCCAAGCACTTGTCAAAATATTTTACCCAACACACATCAAAATTTTGTACTATGTTTGCTGCTCAATCACTATGGAAATTGTCACTTATTTAGGGCATCTAACCATGAGGTCTGCCACTCCTCTTTGACTTCCACAGATTGCCCTATAAATGATCTAAACACTGGTCAAGAGTATGACCCATCACAAGATAATGTTGCTCTATGTCTGTTGTTTTCTTGCTGTTGTAGCTGTGACTGTGGTTAGGGAATCAAGGTATACTGCAACAACCCTAATCAAGTACCCAAACAACCCTTAATCTATGCGGCCCCACTAAGGAAGAGTCCTCCACATACGTAATGTTGTTCTGGGCACAAATTTGCCCCAAAACCTCTCCATGCTATCCCTGTTTTGAAGTGGTTAGGCCTACGGCCTACAACAGTCCCACGATGTCACCTACATCCCACTCAAAATAAACTTTCCTTACCTCTTTGTTGCCCCAAACAGACCTACATTCACCTTTCTTCAAATCGGCCTTCAAGCTTAGCTTCTCGGCCCTCTAACAGCAACTTGGTTTCCACAATTTAGCCCTGAAACAGACCTTAACTCCCTCTCTTCCCTAGCCTTCTTGCTGCCGCTTCCACAGAGTTATCTCTCTCCCTTAGTCGAGCTCCTTGGGCTCCATTGATGAGCTCTTGTGATGCACCAATGGATGAGAATAAGTCCTCACATACTCCCTCTATATATACTAATAATAGGGGCTTCATAACGTCACAATCTAGGGGCTTCCATAACTATCTAAGTTAACTTAACACCAAGCCGACATTAACACGTGTGAAAACTCCATCATATAACTTCAAAAATTCATAACTCCTCAAGGACAACCTGGAATCAAATTATTTTCATTGCGTTAGAATGGTATCACTGAGAGCTATCATCCTCATCCATCACACGTCCAAGACTCATCAAGGTTTTGGCCCAAACATCTATGGGTGCAAAACCCTAGGCTTGGGTTCTAAGCTCACAAGCCTACCTGCAGAGCTTTGACCTCCAACCCTCGAACACTAGGTCTTGGAGTACCTCCCAAGCTACACAAATCAACACTCCCTCTTAGCGAGGGAGGTGCTTCTAAGAATAGGAGTAACCATCATCATTTGACGACGACACTAGCCCATCTAGCATCCATCACTGCAACATACCCTGTAGAATGAATCTGACAATCTCAGTAGTGCCTTTGCCTCATCGCATCTGAACCGGAAGATCCCAAACCTCCATAGAGCTGCTCCCTTTGAGGCTAGACTACTCTGATCCTACATGATCTCCACTGGATCAATCTTGCAAGCAGTCATCCACCTGGATCAAATACCACTCATGCAAATCCCTCTAATCTCGTATATTCAATATCACTATTTGATGAAGACTCTAGCTTGCAAACTTGTAATCGATCACATGAATCCATCTCAATCAACCTGATCTCGTCCATGCTAAAGAAACTCTCGAGTTGTCCCAACCATCCATGACAAATCAACGGAAGTATATGATCAACAATCTGCCCTACAACAAACTGTTGTTCACCAGGCTCACCACCAATCGACCAGAACTCCCAACCCATCTCGCCATGTTTCCTGTCAAGGCCACATCTCCATGTCCTCAGCTTAACCCTTTGCTCCATGATCTAGATACCTACAACTCCCTCTGAGTTGCTTCACTGTGCACACTTTGATTCGTTGTCCCTCAAAGTAGCTCATATATCCTTTGATACCATGTTGAATTTCCACGATATTGGGTCTAGGATAGAATATTAAAATCTCTGGCGCTACCAAACCAAGAACTTGAACCGAACTACTTTTCATAGCAGAATATAAACAATAGTAAATCACACATGCACAGAATATGGACAACTTTTTGCAATTTTCAAGCTAACTTCATTTTATTAAACAACATATAATACAACTGTCTAGGGCTTCCGTACAATAATGGCCCTCATACATTCACTAGTGCAAGATACAAAACTGGGGCTTGGTGTCGATCCATTGACAACCAGCCTGTCCTCAACAAGATACTCTGACTATCTGGTTGATATAGCGCGCTCTCTCAGCTCCTCTCGGTCGTACCCTGTACCTGCCTAGTCCTTCGACTTTTGATCTGCAGCTCCTGCCTCTATCAATTCTCTAAGTCCATCTAGTCATTGAATCTCGGCTATCCAGTTTGTGCATTAGTTGATCGTTCGTCCATAAATGCATCAACACATCAGGACTCCTGTGGAGTTGTTCACAACTCCACTTGTGAACAAATCTCAATTGCCCACTACTACTCAGCTACTTAGGGAATTCAACCCACAATGGTCTTCCTGCACTACTCCGATGAAGACCAACATAGGGCACGAAGGGTTGCCAACTATCACTTCAAGATGTCCATCTCCCATAATGAACATGGCCTAGGAGGACTACCCATCTTTTGTTGTAGATGTCATTCTCCACTCACAGGTCTCGAGTTCCACAAACTGCTCCTGGTTGATCAGACCCTTAAGCTCAACAACTGCCTCTCTCGCAACTACCTTTGTCCATCAAGATGTTGCTCACTGGGCTCCAACTTGGAAACTATCATGTTGTCCTCCAGCAGACCATAAGTGCCCAATACACATTCACACTTGGTACACTCTCACGCTGCCCTCCAACAATCCATGAGAGACCAAGTCCACGCTGTAGCATCTGCACCTAGTTAGGGCATCCCCACACGTAGGAGATCCTTATACATGGCTACCCACAGACTCGACCAATCTTCCCTTTGCTCTGCAATATAGGAGCTATTGCACAAATATGGGCATCAAAAACTTGTCCTCTCCTAAGACACCATTAACTCCTCAACCAAGGGAACATTTGCAACAATCCTTGTTGTTGTCCTCTTGCCTTCCAATTTGATGTGCCTGCTGTCGCCTTGGCTGCTTGGTAGGCTTCCCAACAGTCCACGTGGGCTCCTCCAAACAACTCCTAAGGTCTCCTCAAGCTGCCCATCAATCTGATCCAAGAATTGGTTAAACTCTTTGACCCAACACACATCAAAATTTCGCTCCAATTCTGCTACCCAATCATTGTGGAAATTGTCATTGGTTTAGGACATCTAACCATGAGGTCTGTCCCTCCTCTTTGAATTCCACAGGCTGCCCTATAAACGATCCAAACACTCGTCAATACTATGACCCATCACAAGATTATGCTGCTCCAGGTCTGTTGTTTTCTTGCTATTGTAGCTGTGACTGGTTAGGGCATGAAGGCACACTACAAAAATCCTAATCAAGCACCCAAACAACCCTTAATCTCTGCAGCCCTACTGATGAAGAGTCCTCCACATACGAATTGTTATTCTGGGCACGAATCTTCTGCAAAACCTCTACACGTTGTCCCTGTTTTAAAGTGGTTAAGCTTGTGGCCTACCATAGTCCCACACTGTGACCTACAGCCCACTCAAAACAAATTTCCCTTACCTCTTTTCTGCCTCAAACAGACCTACGTTCACCCTTCTTCAACTCGACCTTCAAGCTCAGCTCCTCGGCCCTTTAACAACATCTTAGTTTTCTCAATTTCGCCCTGAAACAGACCTTAACTCCCTCGCTGCCCTAGCCTTCTTGCTGCGGCTTCCTCATAGTTACCTCTGTCCCTTAGTTGAGTTCCTTGGGCTCCTTTGATGAGATATTGTGATGCACCAATGATGAGAATAAATCCTCATAGTCACCCTCTATATATACTAATAAGATGGGCTTCATAATGTCACAATCTAGGGGCTTCCATTACTAGTCAAGTCAACTTAACACCAAGCCAACCTTAACACGTGTGAAAGCTCCATCACGTCACTTCAAAAATTCATACTTCCTCAATGACAACTCGGAATCGGATGCTTCTCATTGCATTAGAATGATCTCGCCAAGAGCTATCATCCTCATCCATCACATGTCAAAGACTCGTCACAGTTTTGGCCCAAACATCTAAGGGTGCAATACCCCAGGCTTGGGTTCTAAGCTCTCAAGCCTACTTGTGGCGCTTTGACCCCCAACCCTCAAACACTAGGGCTTGGAGTACCTCCCAATGTTAATTTTTGGTATGTTCTATACTTAAGAGCAATTTACTACAATTTCTTTATTAGCCCAATATCATATCCAGATTAGCAATCACATCAGCATGATAGTAAAATGCAGATAGAACATAAACATAAACAATAGAAGACAAGCCAACACAAGAGGACACAAGATGTGGCACCAGCCAAGGACTACCCCAATGTGAGGAAACCCTTGATCAATTCTTCTTATTTTCTTCAATAGATAAGCAGAGAGAGAGAGATAGTACAAATTACAATTCTGATAATTTATGAAAACAACATATAAGCCTTGATCAGAAAAGTCAATGGTTGGTCAAAGAGGGCAGAATTCTTCCTCTAAGTAGCTCGATCAAACCCAATCAACTTCGTCCTCCAATAGTAAGCTCAATCAGCCCAAAACATTGCTCATAATTCTGTTTACATTTTGCTGTTGGTTGCTGTTTTGGTTAGGGCACTTGCTGCAGCCCTAAACTCCCTTGATAGTCTCCAAACAGTCCCTAAGAGAGTTGTGGCACACCATTGAGGAGCTCCTCCCTTGCTATGATGCTGCCTTAGTGCATATGTTAGCGCTTGACTGCCCTACGCAGCCCTTGCTGTGGTGCTATGGCCTGCGGCCTAGCACATAGCAACCCCTGTAGCAAATAGTCCCCAAAACAATGCCCAAATACAATCAATCGAACAACCCTTCACAAAACACTGCTGCAACACTGTTTGCAGTGCGTTTGTTGTACTCCCCGTTAGGGCACATCCTGCAGCCCTAGTTCCACCACACAGTCATCAAACAAGCCCTTGTAGGATTGCATTCCACCTTGGAGACCCTCCTCTCATGCCACGTTGCCTCCTAAAGGTGTTGTTCACCCTTGACAACCCTTAACACAACCTCCAGCTGTGTTCTCTACCCTGCGGCCTAGCAAAATAGCGTGTTGTAGCTTTCGGCCTTACAAATGTTACCCAAACAATCCCAAACAACAACGTTTATCTCCCTCATGAACTCGACCTAGCTGCCATGAACCTCGGCCTTAGGAATAACAATATATCAGCCCAACAGATCCCTGTACCTTAGCTAACTCGACTTGTAGCACAAGTTTCAGACCCTTCTTCTCACGTTGTCCAAGACTCCTTTCTTTGCTGCAGCTAGGGCTTGAGATCCTTCTTTCCACCAAGTCCTCTCGAAGAAGACATACCCAAACAAGTGGAGAGAAATATCATGATATGAGATGATTGAAATAATGACTTGAGGTCTCCTCCTTTTATATGCAACATTGAGGATGAATTGGGGGTAAAAAAGCTTGTTTTGCTTGCTGGCCGACTTGACAATTTGTCCATAATACAAATAAATTCATATCTTCATTTTTACATGTTGGAATCGAATGATCTTTAGATCAATCCTACACCTCTCGAAGAGAGGAATCCAAGAAAAATATCAGCTGTCATAAATGAGGTGACCCATATGGAGTTTGGCCCTAGTTTCCAATTTTAACACTCCCTCTCGAGTCTCTACTAGGGAGAACTCCATCTATCAGTTGTTACTATCTCTGCCATCAATGCACTGCTCTGCTCTGCTGAACTATGAAGAAGAAGAAGTGATCGAGAATGTATCATACCATTCTCTATTGACTTGAGGTCAATTATAGATAAAAGAGTGTCTCATACCACTCTTACTAACTCGAAGTCAGTTCCAATCAAAAGAGAGTGTGTCATACCTCTCTTACTGACTCGAAGTCAGTTCCAGTTGATCCTAGATCAATATTGGTCATCCTAGCATAGGGAGTATAGTAGTACACGATGTGTCCATTGGTAGTACTATGGTCCCTATCCTCATTTCCCTACTCATTGGCCAGATGAGAGGTACTTCCCACGAGTCCCAGACTGCATGGGTATGATGTCTCAGCAAGAGAATGATGAACCACTCATCTTGCCTACATGTCGCCAGGGGTATCATAGGGGAAGGTTGAACCACTAACCCTATACACAAAAAACCACTAGGGGAAGGATGAACCACTAACCTTGTACACAACAAACCACTAGGGGAAGGCTGAACCACTCACCCTATGGTTGCTCATCGCTCCAAGAAGTACCCCAAGGCCCCCCTCCGGAGCTCCCATAGCTCAATGTCCATATCATACAGGACCCTTAGAAGAGGGTCTCTGCACGACTCTAAGTCGTTCTTGAAAGGTCAAGAACTTGACCTTTCCCAGGGGCTTTGTCAGAAATTAGAATATCAGTGACCAACTCATTAGTCCGAATGTAATGGAGCCTTATTTCTCGTCGTTTTACCATATCCCAGATAAAGTGGTACTTGATATCTATGTGCTTGGAGCGATCATGAAATATGGGATTCTCTAATAATCGGATCCCACTCTGGATGTCGCAGAGGATCACGGTGGTATGCAACACATTTCAAAACAGCTCACTGAAGTTCTTCCTCACCTAGACAACTTCACAGGAGGCCATACTCGCAGCTATGTATTTGGCCTTATCGGTGCTCAAGGCAACCAAATTTTGCTTCCTGCTCATCCAGGATATCGAAGTAGAATCCAAAGAGAAACAACACCCAAAAGTGCGCTTACGATCCACCACATTGTCAGCCCAATCAGCATCTGAATAACCATGCAGCCTCACATCTTTGACAATGTATCTCAGTCCATGAGTGATTGTGCCGCGAAGATACCTCAAACGATTTTTGGCACCAATCCAATGTATGTGATGAGGCTCAACCATATATTGGCTCAACGTATTAATTGCAAAACATATGTCTGGACAAGAGTTCACCAGGAACATCAACGTTCCTATGAGTTGAGGATATTGAGAAGCATTTCCCAATACAGGTTGGCAACACTACCACATAACTTCTTGAAGTTAGGTTCCATCAGGGTAGTCAGAGGCTTGCAGTCCACCATCCCAAATCTTTCCAATATCTTCACAACATATTTTCCTTGAGATAGCAAAATTTCTCCTGGCTTTTGCTAGACCTCCAACCTTAGGAAGTAGCGCACCAGTCCTAGGTCCTTCATCTCAAATTCAGAAGCCAACTCCCTCCTACATTTGTGAATGAGAGGGTCTGCACCTGTTAGAAAGAGGTTGTCCACATAAAGTACCAGTATGAGAGGTTTATCATCTTCAAGCTTAAAGTAAAGGTTCAGGTCGACTTCACTTCTAGTGAATCTCAACTTCATCAAATAGTTATCAATCCTCTCATACCAAGCTCGGGGTGCTTGCTTCAAGCCATAGAGAGCTTAATTCAACCTGCATACATGAGATTCTTGGTCATGAACCTCAAACCCCTTGGCTTGTTCCACATAGACTTCCTCTTTGATCGAACCATGCAAGAAAGTTGTCTTGACATCCATCTGATGTAGGTTCCATCCTTGCGAGGCAGTAAGGGCTATGATTGAGCGGATGGTGGTGTATCGGGCAACAGGTGCAAATATCTCATCGTAATCTACACCTTCCTTTTGAGAGAAGCCTTAAGCAACAAAGTGAGCCTTGAACTTCTCTAACTCCTTTTCTTCTCGGATTGGTGTTCGATCATGGCTTTCAAGTGACGGAACTAGGTGAACACTTCATCCTTCTTTTTCAAGAAGTAGATCCAAGTCTTGTGAGAATAGTCATCCATAAAGGTGAGAAAATATAAGTATCCTCCCAAAGAGTTTATGGGCATCATACTAGATATGTTGGAGTGGATCAACTGCAATATATTGGTGGTCTTGCTATTACTCGAGGGGAATGGCCCCCTTGTAAGTTTTCCTATGATACATCCCGGACATACACCTTCATGCTCTAACTTAAACTCGGGCATATCTGTTACCATTTGTCTCACATCGGGAAGAGCCTTATAATGAAGATAGGCAAACCTGCGGTGCCATAGTTTAGATTGTAGAGATGTGTCAAAAGACATGGCTCCAAATGGACTTTCTCCAACTCGATACAAAGTGTCAACCCAGAACCAAAGAGTAAAAGCATCTTTAAAATTCCTTTTCCAAACACATACCTTTCCATCGAGGAATGCCACCTTGTATCCTTAGTCTTCCATTGCCGAAATGGAGAAAGGGTTCTTGTAAGATAAGGTACATATAGAACTTCTTGTAAATGAATCATGTTACCCTGATTCAATTGAAGGGTAACATTCTCTACTCCCTTCACGGGATAGGTGGCATCATCTCCAAGGATAATCTCCAAGTTTGTCTCCTTCTCTACTAGATTAGAGAGACCTTCCTTGTATCTAGTGAAGTGCCTTGAGGCACCACTATCAATTAGCCAATTCCCCAAAGAGTCCAGAGGAGAGGTAGTGGAGAGGGCTGATATAATATAGTATTCCTTTTGCTTATTGTTAACATTTGATTCTTCATACCTAGAGTTCTTTGCTCTCTTGGAGGGTTGACCATTTCCTTGATGTCCCGCATTACTTTTTCCTTTGCCATTGAACCTGCCATTCCTTTGATTGTTGTTGTTGAAGTTACCACTGGAATGATTGTGATCATCATCATGTGATGTGTCCCTTCTATTTGGACACTTCCTTGCATAGTGGCCAAACTTATTGCAAACAAAACAACTACCCTTCCTTCCACCCTTAGATTTAGGCTTTCCATTGAAATGACCTTTAGACCCTGCATTATTTCTCCTCTTGACATGAGCGGAGAAAGTAGTGGGGTTGCCTCTATTAGAAGGCATTTCTTGCCCCACCCTTCTTGTCTCTACTTGAATGCATCTCGACATCAATTCTTCAAACCCTGGAATTTGATCATTATTAAGAATAGTGGTTCTAAATATATACCACTCGGGTGGGAGTCCTCCAAGGGTAGTGATAGTAAGTTCCCTGTCAGGAATGGCCTTTCTAATCAAAAGTAGACCATTCTTGATCTCAGTGATCCTTAATTAGGATTGAATATCCTCGTCCTTGCCCTTCTTAATATCTTTCAACTTATTTTTGATAAATAAAATTTGATGTGCATCACTAACCTTGAACATGTTGATCAACCTGTCATAGATCTCCTTGGAGGTGTTCAAATCAAAGATGTAGGCCACCAGACACTTGTCAATGGAATCTCTGATAATGTTCTTCACTTTGACTTCAGCCTTATTGTACTCTGACATTGTAGCATCAAGTGCATTTGAAGGAGGCTCATGTATTTTTCTCTTCACATAATCCAACACTTCTTGTTCTTTTAATGTCAGATCAAGAGACATCTTCCATCCATGATAGTCATATTTTTCACGGAGCTTGTCTTGAACCAAGAATTGGGATGAGGAACGCATTGAGCCTTTTTTCCTTGTCCAACTGTCTTCGGTGATTTCTCTTTCTCTCTTGCTTGGGCTTTGTCTTCACCTCACCTTTGATACCATGTTAATTTTTGGTATGTTCTATACTTAAGAGCAATTTAGTTCAATTTATTTATTATCCCAATATCAATATCCAGATTAGCAATCACATCAGCATGATAGTAAAATACAGATAGAACATAAACATAAAGTGTAGAAGACAAGCCAAGATAAGAGGACACAATATGTGGCACTAGCCAGGGACAAACCTCAATGTGGGGAAACCCTTGATTAATTCTTCTTATATTCTTCACTAAGTTGCAGGAAACATTGGAGAAGGCTCTATTTTCGGCTGGAAACCAAACGGAAACTAGGAAACTCGTAACGTATGGCCTGGAAACTCGTTTCCAGCCGTACTAGCCTGTTTCTTGAGGAGGAAACGTGGCCAGTACGGCCGAAAATGAGTTTCCAGGCCGTACAACAGAGTTTCCTATTCTAACTTGACTTTTTCTTGTATTTTTTTTTTTAATTTCTTCGCTTCTAATTTTTTATCGGGCGATTAAAATATCTGCTAGATGCTTCTAGATGCCTCTCAAGTTACAAAAAAGAGGATTTTTTTGAGTGGGGAAGCCTAATGTTCAAGCCTATGGCCCTAGTGTTGATATGAAGTTCATGGTAATGTTAAATTCTTAAAGTAAAAGTGACATCATCCTTTATTTTTTAACATTACCATGAAATGACTCAGGGTGTTTGAGAGTGGTTTTGCCCTCATTGGATTTCATATGGAGAAAGTAGACTTTTAGATCTCACTCAATATCCAACAGACTTATCCGTTTTTCAGGATTTTAGGATTGGGGGGATTGCATTGTTTCCATTGGATTTTGTCATGTACTAGGGTATGGAACTTGTATTTAATCAAGAGAACCAAGCCCTCTATGCAGGGGAGACTCCCAATAATCAAGAGCATGTAGGGTACTAGGGTATGGAACTTGTATTTAATCAAGAGCACTAAGGTCGTTTGAATATGTAGGAGAAGACTCCCAATCAAGCACGAGACAAGAAATTAGAAATTTCTTGTGGCTGATTTTGGATATTGCTATTTTCATTATGTGATCATTCATGAGTAGATGTGATGTAAATTTAAAGACTTATAGTTTATGCATTGACAATTGACAATTTAATCATAATGTAATAAATTAGAATGTATCATATATGCTTTATGATTGCACATATTTCTTAAATGTCCTAATATATATATATATTGCATTTCCCCGTTTCCAAAATTTGGGGGGTCATGTTTCGTACTCGTGCCTGTTTTGGAAACTCATACCCGTTTCCCTGTTTCGTGCAACTTATATTCTTCAATAGTTTAGCAGAGAGAGAAATAGTACAAATTAAAATTCTAATAATTTATGACAATAGCAGATAAGCCTTGACCAGAAAAGTTAATGCTTGGTCAAAAAGGGAAGAATTCTTCCTCTAAGTAGCTCGGTCAAACCCAGTCAACTTCGGCCTCCAACAATAATCTCAATCAGCCCAAAACTCCCTTGACAGTCTCCAAACAGTCCCTAAGAGAGCTGTGGCACACCCTTAAGGAGCTCCTTCCTTGCTATGATGTTGCCTTAGGGCATATGCCAGTCCTTGACTGCCCTACTGATCCAGGTGGATATTGGTGGCCACCCGCTAATTCCACTTGGATCCCCTCTAGTGCTTCGTGCAGTTTTTTTCAGTTTCCTTAATTATAGCACAATTTACTATTTTTAGCAGTT
>APFE030850076.1:0-29335 GCA_000404065.3 Pinus taeda
GTACCTCTTTCCGCAGAATCTTACTGCTCTGATACCACCTGATGAAACTGAGATTTTGGGGGTTGCCCAAAATCCCAATTTCTTTAAAAACCAAGATCCTGGACCTGTGGGTTATGGCCCACTCAATCTTCCGCTGCGCTGCAATAGGAATATCCAACCACCGTTCTTAAGAATGAAACCAGAGTGTAAGGAATTATGCGCACATAATTTTTCACTGTTTTTGGTAACTCATACAATACACTGCACAACCTTCTAATAAACAACGCAATTCACACCAATTAAAGTATCGTGGACAGCGTATTGAATTTTTTTTGGACATCGCAGTGTATACGAGTAGTTTTAACAGCCACGGTACCATAAATTGCTACAGCGTTCAATATAAATGTCGTCACTTCACATCGAATTCTACAACATACATACCATTAAAAAAAAGACAGTCCACGCCTGCTAATTAAAAGCACAACCAAATCCACAGCATTTAATACCACAATGTTTTCATATGTCTCTACAGGCATACGCATAACCCCAGCTAATGGACAGCGCTGCACAGCTACTCTAAAAGCATGTCCATACCTTTCTATTCATCCATCCAAAAACAAATCTATAAGTTAACACGCAGGGTATACAAACAACACTAAACCCAGGTTTTATATATTACACAAAACACTTACAAAATTAAGGCATTTCAGCCTTAAACCAAGCTCATGCTCGACTACATTTTACTCACACATTTTTTCCTCACAAAAACATATATCCCTCACACCCTATTACATTACATTTATATAAGATGCATTAGGAAGAATTGATAAGATTTTCTCCTAGTTTTTCTACAATGAAAGCTCTCCAAAAACGTGCATGGCTGTATCCATCTTATCTGCTTTAAACTATTCGCTTTAAATTCGCTTTTCTGCTTTAAAACAAGCTTTTCTCTATTCTGATCCTCTGGTCTAGGTTTGCTCGCTTAGTTGCTGGTTGCTCCCGCATCAGACTCCCGAGGCACAAAAATTTATGACCTCCTGGTCATATGCTTTTGGTCTTCATAATATCAATTTTTATCCACTGCATTCTTTCACTAGAACTCTGTGAGCTGCAACCAACCTCTACAGTAACAACCTCCTCTGTTACACGATACCTCACCAAGCCCTCCCGCACTCGGTCTTTTGGCATCCTTCTCTAGGTTCCTGCAAATCTTCTCACCTTCCGTTGCCGCCATCTGCACAATAGCAAGACCATAAACTCTTCATCTGCACAATAGCAAGACCATAAACTCTTCATCTTTAACTCAACTGTACCTCTTTCCGTAGAATCTTACTGCTCTGATACCACTTGGTGCAGGCCGCAACCCGCAAAACCCAGGATATTTTGCATTCATGCACATAAACTTATAACTAACCATAGGGCCTTACACAATATATAAAACTGAAAATCTACACAACAAGAATGCACATAATATTCAGAAAAAAATAAAATATTTACAAGAGAATTCATGGCCTCTCATTCTTCATTCTCACTCCTTATCCCTCACTCTATCTCTCTCTTTCTTCTATGCCTCAGCATTCCTAATTTATAAAAACTAATCATGATCTAGAATCACCCAACTAAAAGCTCTAAGTGTCTACATGCAATGCATACACAGGGTAAAAAGCATCTTGAGGCTTTTTCCCATCTTTTTCCCTGTTCTAAAATAGAAAAGCCTTCCTTATCCCCATCTATTGCTTTTATGCCTAAAAACACACCCTATTTTATTAAAAATAACAAAATATTCAAAATAATCACACCCCCTCTTTATTCTATATTTACAAATGAAAAACGAGCTTGATGCTCCTGCATCACGAGGACATTATTCCCGTGATTGTATGAATCCGACATGGCCATCATGTTTATATCGCACCCTTTTTTATCATGAGATGAAGATTGTCCTACGCTGATAGCTAGGATACGTGATAAAGGAGTGCTACCATCTCCCCTGAGTCAGAACCTGTAGATGATGAGGTGTGAGCCATGCGAGGAAGCTCCAAATGTGAACATTGTGCTTTGAAATGGAATCACGACAGGAGATGAAAAAGGAAAATAGCTCGAAGATATTACTTGGGTTCGCAAAGCTTCGACGAAAGAAGCGGAGTTTGATTTGGAGCACACTCAGGAAACCTTCATGGAAGCTAAGAAGAGCTTCGTTGATGCCTCCACATCAGGAAGCAAAGATATACCAGAGCCGGAGCTGGACCCATCAATGCTTACGACGTTCCTAGAAATATGCATGAAGTTACTACATGATAGTAAGGCTATAAATGCATTACAAGAACTCATTAATAGATGTCCTGGGACTGTGCCAGGAGAACCGCACGTAGTCCAAAAGATTGGAAAGCGTAAGACAAGGTTGGAAGAGAAATGAGGTTAACTGCGCAAATCGGAGAATATGAAATGGACCAAGTAATTATGGATTTAGGGTCTAATGTGAATGTTCTGCTGAAGAAGGCATGGGAGCAAATGGGAAGACCTACGCTAAAATGGTCTCCTATTTAGCTACAAATGGAAAACCAATAGAAAATAATACCCATGGGGCGATTGTGGGGAATCGCTAAGGATATTGAGGGAAAAAGCACGCTAGCAGACTTTGAAGTGATAGAGATTGTTGATGACAACAATCCCCACCCCACACTCTTAGGAATTGATTGGGTCACTAACATGAACGGGGTGATTAATCTTAAGAAGCGCAAGATGATTATTGAGAAGAAGTCACTATGCGTGGTTATAAGTTTGGACCCTGTTGAAGGATCACGCTATATAGAGCCAGTGTGCGACTATGAAAGCGATGATGATTTGGATTGCATCTATAAGATAACATTGTGGAACTAGAACTGGGTGAATCTCACTGTGGATGGACAGCTTGCATGGGAGCACGAGAGCTCCTTTACTTCGGATTCAGATGAGGAAACAGAGCGATGGCAGAATTGGTTACATGAGGTGACTACACTAAATTGTAATGATGACAAGGTTTCCACACTACATATCAATAGAGGTAAGAGACCCACCTACTTATGATGGGATAAGTGAGATAGGTACCTTCTTAGATAGATTTGAAAGAGAAGTGTTGGAAAGAAACGCTTCTAGGCTTTGAATTAGGAACTGCACGCTACGCCTGCGAGGTGGTGGGGTATGCACAAAGGGATCTTTGGTGACTAGTGCGAATGTAGGAGAATGATGCACACGTTTTTTGGGAAGCCTAAGATGTGACTAATAGACAAGGATGATGGACGGGATGATCTGCGTGCACACTGGGCGAAGTGGACGAATGTCTGTGGAGAAAATCCACAACCCGTGTGGCTGCACCTGTTCTATAATACCTAGATGTTATAATCATGAATTGCTATATAGAGATAGATCTCCACCATGCGATAGGTGAATGGGATATCCTGCGCAAAGGGTTCATGATGACCTTCAGTTTTGAGGAAGGATGGGGGGACAGTATTGATTAAATGTTACAAGAGATAAAAGAAACCATCTTTAGAATACTACGGGAGCCTTTAGACCTGGGTCAGCCTGAATGGGCTACTCAGCTGAGTTGCACGCTAGAATGTTATAATGTAACTGCTAAAGAGAAGGATGAGGATCCAAGGAATGTTAACATTCCATAAACATAAGGCCATCACGAGGTTCAAGGACCATGATTGAGATCCCTAACATAACCACGTCGGTAAAAATGAAGTAGGTGAACATTGGTATGGAGGTCGAACCTAAGTTTGCAAAGCTCGACGACTAATGTGATGGCATGACAATGGATAAGGTCGTTGAGTTACTCCATGATTACTAGGACTTATTCCTAACCAAGTTTACAGATTTAAAGGAAATCATCAGAGATTCAGGAATGATGAGGATCACATTAAAACCCAATGCGAAGCCAGTTAAGCAGAGGCCTTATTGATTAAATCAGAAATACACGGAGAAGGTTTGCGTAGAACTAGAAAAAATTCTCGCAGTTAGAATCATTGAGCGAGTGGAAGAATACGATTAGGTAAGTCCAATGGTGGTGTAGGAAAAGAAGTAGAAGGACAACATAAGAATATGTGTGGATCTCAGAAAACTGAATGACACTTGTGTGTATGATCCATTCCCAACTCCATTCACTGATGAGGTGTTGGACAATGTTGGTGGGCAGGAAGCATATTCTTTCACTAATGGGTTCTTAGGGTACCACCAGATCAAAATTGTGATAGAGGATAGGATAAAGACAACCTTCACAATTGATTGGGGTTGCTTTCAATACACTGTCATGCCGTTTGGGTTAAGCAATGCACCGGCTATCTTTTCTCACGTGGTTGTTGTAGCATTCAATGAATATATTAATAATTTCTTGGAGGTTTATTTTGATGAATGGACTGTATTTGGGCTAGTTAAGCGCCATGTAGCGAGCTTACGCTTGATGCTAGATACCTGTCAAAGATACCAAATCACGCTTAACCTTAAAAAATGTGTGTTTCTTGTTCCTTTTGGCAATCGATTGGGACATGTGGTTTGCAGATAGGGATTGATGGTAGATCCTGTAAATATTGCAGTGATTCTGAATTTGGAAGTGCCGTGAAGTGTAAAATAGCTATGCACTACTCTGGGACATACATGGTACTACAGAAAGTTTATCAAAAGTTATGCCCAAATCACCGTGCCAATGGAGAAATTGTCAAAGAAGGATGTTAGATTCTACTGGAACGATGTCTATAAGAAAATCCTAGATATATTGAATGAAAAGATGGACATTGCACCAATTCTTTTCTTCCCAAATTGGAACAAAGAGTTTCATGTCCATGTTGACACATCATGTATAGCATTGGGAGAGATACTAACAAAGGATGGTGGAGAGGGCTTGGATCACCCTATCGTGTCCACAAGTCACGGATTGTCTAAAGCATAAAAAACTATTCCACCACTAAACGCGAGGGATTGGCGATGGTGTATATGCTCTAGAAGTATCAACACTACTTACTAGGAGGTCACTTTAAGATGTATACAGATCATTCTACGCTGAAGTACTTGGTCAATAAGCCTATGTTGGGGGCTGCATATGCAGATGGATTTTATTATTCCAAGAATATGACTTTGAAGTTGTTGTGAAACCTGGATGATTGAATGTGGGACTAGATCATCTGTCACGCATTGAGACAGGAGAGGAACCTACTAGTCTGGAGGAAGGATTACCCGACACACATATCTTTGTTGTGCATGTAGCGGATGGACAGTTTGAAGATATAGTTCAATTTCTCATGACTGGAACTGTGTCGAAAGGATACTCTGTCCAGCAGAATAAGGAACTAGTGGTGTGCACAACATATTTCTCTGTCATTGTGGGGAACCTATATACGATGGGGAATGATGGGATATTGTGAAGGTATGTACCTAAATTTGAATGAATCAATATCATCGCAGACGTTCGTGGGGGTGTTGCAAAAGGACATCATGCAGGGAGATCGACTGCACATAATATTCTCCAAGTAGGGTTGTAGTGGTCAACCCTTCATCAGGATTCAAAAGCACATTTCAAGGCCTATGATGTATGTCAGAGAACAGGTAAACCATCACAGAGGGATCAGATGCCTTTGAATATGAAAATGACACTGTATCCCTTTGAAAATTGGGCGATCAAATTCGTAGGACCTATCAAACCTAAAGTAAAAATGAGCACGAGATATATTATCACTATGACAGAGTACTTGACTCATTGGGCAGAAGCATAGCCGGAAAAAGATTGCACGACCGCAACGGCCACAAAGTTTCTATTTGAACAAGTATTGACACGATTTGGATGTTTGAAGATCTTGATGAGCAATCACGGTACACATTTCCTGAACGAGATGATAAATGCGCTGGCAAAAGAGTTTTAGGTGTATCATCAGAAAAGAAAACCATATCACCCACAAGCTAACGGGACAATAGAAGCGTTTAACAAATTACTGGAGACTGCATTGACCAAGGTATGTAATGCATAACGAAATGATAGGGACCTATGTGTACTAATAGTATTATGGGCTTATAGGACGACATGCAAGAAACTAACGGGACAGGCACCTTTCTGGTTGGTCTATGGAGTGAAAGCCATAATGCCAATGGAATACATCATGTGTAGTCTATGCATAGTAGCACTCATAGGTATGACAGACCATGTAGCCCTGGAAGAGAGGCTCGCGCAGTTAGAGGAAGTCAAGGAAGAACAATTTTTGGCTGGCTTTCACCAACAGGTACAAAAGCAGTGCGAAAAGGGCTCGCAAGATCGACATATTAAGTTGTGCACCTTTAAGGTGAATGTTTTGGTGTTACTGTATGATAGTAATTTTGATAAATTCCTGGGAAATATCAGAATGCATTGGCTGAGACTATATGTTATTAAGAAGGTCATAGATGGAGGCACAATGCAGTTGGTAAAGTTGAATGGAGAACCTTTCTCAAGAAAAGTCAATGGTAGTCAGTTGAAGCCATACATGGGTAGCCCCGTTATCTGACTAACTGACAAAAGAACAATATTAGCACTCCATACATATGAAAGGAGTCATGGGACTATAAACAGGTTCAAGAAAGTAGTTCAACTACAATAGTTTTTGAACAACGCATCGAGGAAGTGCAGTAGACAGTTGCTCAGTGTGATGCCGATCTTGCACCAGTCCAAGCAGAGTTGGGAGGTCTCCGCACGAAGATCTCGGCACCGACAGAGTGACTCAAGGGTGAGTCACGATGTTTCTGTAGGGGGCCTGTTGGGCGCGGGATACCCCAAGGAACGTTTTGAGGCTTAAAGCCCAGTTTTTGGTTAAAAGTTGTAAATCTGATGTAAAGACTCCACACTTTGTGGGCATGGACAACGAAATTGTAGATGAGTCATAGGGTTGTCCTTCCTCAATTTTGTAATGTAATGTCCACTTTAGAGATCTACCCATTCTCTGCAGACCATGGGATTGTATAAATAGAGTGAGGCTCTAAGTAGTTGAGACATAATAATAGATTTAGAAGAAATGATGATGGAACGGAAGGATAGCGAAAGATCTAAGCGTAGAGTCGTGTCTCTGGGTCATAGAGTAGGAGAAGGCTCTGCAGCTAAGTGCACAGAGGCCTAGTAGTCCACAGCTAAGTGTGCAGACCCCTGCAGCTAAGTGCGCAGGGCAAGTTGAGTCTATAACTATTGAACCATTAATAAAGAGAAGTTTTACATCAATTCTATGTATTTATTTCCTGTTTTCTATATCGAATATATTGGGTATAAATTGCATTTCTGTTGTCTATATGGTGCGTGAACATATCTGATTGTGTTGATTAAGTAAATGTGAGATAAGATATCTGTTTAAGCAAAGTTAACTAACAATTGTAAGAAGATAAGTAAGATATGCAGTGTAACTTGGGGAAATAGCATAGATCGCTGCCCTAGCAGCATGAAATCATCTCAGCCCCTGGTTAGGGCTGCCCGAAAAGTGATCCTAATAGATCGTGAAGGTCTCGCAGGCCAGGACATTGCGTAGATCGACCTGTGTGAAGTTAGGCACAGTTGGATTAAATTGACCCCTCAGACATCTCCACGGTGCAAAAACTTCGTTCTAGCATCCCCACATACTGCTTCGAGTGAGACTTTAGTCCGCGCACCACGAGCTGATGCCGAAAGGGACAATAGTTTAGGGATTTGTTTGGCTAATTAACTCTGAACCTGGGTCAGGCCCCCTCAAGCCAACATTAGGATTCACCAAAAATGAACAACAAGAGCAATAAGGCACAATTCCAAAAAGACGATGAACAATTAGTTCAGAGGCATTTCCAACCTTGAAATTTTGAATCCTCAAATATTTTTAATATTGTTATGATTATTGTACTTATTTTTAAATTGATTGATTATTATTGGTAGGAAGGTTGTTAGCCTTAGGTATCTCCTCCATTTTAGTCCACTTTTGGAAATATTACTTTTCATTTTTTACTATTTTTTTAATTAAGTTTATATCATGTTTATTTTTATTATTTTTGATACAATGTTTCATTTTAAGGACACTACAACATCTTCTTGTATTGATCCTACATTTAAATTTTTACACCCATCTATATACACTCCAACATCCCCCCATATTGGGCTATAAAGCGCCTCTTAGCCCAAAATTTTAAAGTTAATGAAATATCATTGAAAATTTTATCAAAGCCAAATTCCAAGTCCTTTTTAAGAAGGTCAAAAAATTTGCTGAAGTGGTTTAGTGAAAAATTGCATGGGTTGGATGGTTTGTGGCATTTTTAGGCTCAAAGATATTATACGAATTCTCATCATATCATTGGTTGAAATTAAACCAGGGTAGGGAGAACGTCAATCATCCCTTCCGACCACCCAAAATAAACTTACTTAACACAATTTACATTTAAAAATCTATTTATACACTTTTTTAAATAACATTAACACGTCATTAAACTAAACCAATCTTCAAAAATATAATATGTAACCTAACTAACATCAACAAAAGTAATCAAACTAAACCAATCTTCATAAATGTAACCAGGGTCACGTTTAAAATATGTTTATTTTCATACTTGCATTTTCATTTTGAGTTTTTGCATGATTATATAATTATGACCATTAGTTTAAACTCAAAACGTAAAAGCTATACTCCACATTAAGAATATACTTTTATTTTCCCCAATGAGATAGCACCAAAAGTGCACTCTACATTAAGAATAAGTTTGTTTTAAAGGATTTTTCCAGTATTAAAATCTTCTCAAAACCTCACAACCAACCTATATATATATAAATAGTGGTTTTGTTTAATTGTTAATATTATTTTTTATTATTATTATGTTGTTTTAAATAGATTTTAAAATATATAAATAACAGATAAAGTTTAATCTTTACAAATTTAATAACTTAAATTTACCATTTCAAATCACTTCGTACCAATTTTTATTCTTATACATACATCGTTTTGTTTTAATATTCTTATACATACTTCGTTTTGTTTTAATAAACAATTGTAGTTAACAATAAGTCTTTCATTTGTTGTGTTTCCTCTCTATATGTTACAATGCCCTTGATGACAAAAATAAAACGATAAACATGCATATGACTAGGAAACGATTAGTAAATCATTGTGAGAATATTTTGGGAGCCTAGATATGTTTGGAATTGACCACCCATCGCTGATCAAATTATGGATTTTCTGGTATATGTAAAACATGTCTCAACAAATTGTCTAATAACATTGAAACATCTCTCTTTCTTATAAAAGTGGTGCCTGAAATTATCTAATAACATTAAAACCTCTCTCTTTCTTATGAAAGCATTGCTTGGGATTATTGTAAAATATGATTTCAATGATAAGAGTGTTGCGCATGATATGCTTATCATAGATGTTTCTAAGGATTGTGTTATTAGCACATCTCCAATAGTTGCTTATGTGTTTACACTGACTGTGTTTTATATGGCTACAATGAAGTATAATAATTGAATACCTAACAAAATAGTCATTAAATAACGAACAAAATAGTTTGTAAACTATAGTGGTATCTCTCATTTCTATCAAAGAAATGTTTGATATGATCACTTGGATTTATAATTCTTTCTTTTTGATCTAATGGGAAGGGATTGACTAGCACCCTTGGAAAAATACAGAAACAAAAAACCCTCATGACCAAAAGAGATTGTAAAACATTTCCAAACACACAACTGAAGAAAGGTGAGAAAAAAAAATAGATATTAATATTTGAGTGCCAAAATGATGGTTGACGAGGATTTTTCGAAGTCGTGGGAACCCGTGCTAGAGAGGTGATGTTTCCTTGAGTTATTGAAGATAGTAATCATGAGCATTGTTGTGAGAGGGTTTGAAAAGGAGAAAGCATGCTAAAATAGATTGCTAAATCCTGTGCCATTATCCACACAACAAAGTGAGAGACATATTACAGAATTATAACAAACCCAATTTGTGTTGGTAACTATCCATGGAACATTCAACGATTGTAGCATTTGATTGAAGTAATAGGGAGAAAAGGAAGTTTGAGGATGGTCCAGGTTGCAATGGTTTTGGGATGAATCTTGCTCAGGCTCTCACTTGATTTGATTACAACAATCGCTGGTAAGTCCATTTTATAGTGCTCTTTCCCTTGGACTACCAACATTTGAAATTGGCTCTAGTTTGGGTCTTCGTCCACTAACATTTTTAACCTATTTCTATTCGGATTTACTCAGGTCTGGAGTGGTTTCTTATTTTCATCTTAGTTTGTTATAATTGGTATAACCTATTTCTATTCGGATTTACTCAGGTCTGGAGTGGTTTCTTATTTTCATCTTAGTTTGTTATAATTGGTATATAATCTATTAGTGTTTACAAATGGTATCTTCCACACTCTGATGATTTTTTCTATTGCATCCCCTTATTGTCTTGGCCCGCTCACCTTTCTTTGAGATCCCTCCTTCTCCATTGTCTCTTTGGGCTCCAAATAGGCCCATCCTTTGCTGGGTACTGACTGGACATTACTTACCACCCCATCTCTAGGCAATGATTCACATTCTATACTCCGAGGTTTTTCACATTGTGCTTATCTTTCTTATCGTCATTTACATCATATTGTATGCTACGTGACCAATTGCTTAATCACAGAGGGAGATCTCATGACTATGAGATGAACTCATTAAAATTGCATGCCTAAATACTAATTTAAAACATGGTTTCTGTTTTGTGACGATAAAACTACAACATGCTCTGGATCAGGTGGACTGAAATGTTTATAATTTCTAGACCCTGAAAATATTTTGGGGTTAGATGTTGCAACAGGTGGTGGACGTGTTTATGATGTTGATGTTGTGAGGGACGAGATATACATTACTTGACATATTTTCAACCTGGAATTGCTTGTAAATTTCTCTGTGTTGTTTCGCCTAGCTCTTTGCAGGTTCCTGGGGTGGCGCATTTTTTTTGGTATCCTTACCGAAGGCTCATCAACTTTTCCTGACCAATTCAAATTTCTCTGTGATTTGGTTCCTAGACTGAGGTAGTCAGCACTTCAAGGAAGCATCCATTTGACTTAATTATCTACATGCTTTTGCTATTTCCTCACTATTTTTGGACGATACTTAGGCGTGGGGGTTGGCGAGGAGTTTGTATCTTCAGATACTCTAATACATCAAACATTAAGTTTCTAAATTGGGACGATAACTTGCGGTGGGATAGGTCAAGGGATTTGTGTTGTAGGTGCTATGTGCTACATATATTGCTTGTGGACGTGACTGGGGTCCTTATTTTAATATTCTCTTACTCAACATTCCTCCCATCTCTCTGACTGAGGCTATCTTGTCTTTATTGACATTCCATCTAACTAGCGATCTTCCTACATACCCAGATCTGTCGTGTTGGATTGGCTGCCTGAAGACCTGTTTTATCCCTACTACGGTCTATGGACTTATCTAAGCTCTTTGATCTGACACCTCGGATGACGAAACATTTATCCGAGCCACCCTGGAGGCTGAGATGGCACACTCTATTGGCAACACACTGGATGTGCACTTAGTGTCAGGTCATTCTCATCAGAATGTGGACGAACCTGGGACGAGAGAACATTGGAAAGCCACACATCACATGGAAACACATATAGGTTGTGGAAATATTTATCCTCCTTTGTTCGTTGGACAACATGCCTTCCCCCATGGCCCTAAGTCCAAAGAAAAGTGTCAGGAAGCTACGACTTCACCACAAATACCACTTATGAGTTTTGGTTACGACGTGTTCGTGGATCAGGTTATCATCTTAGAGAAGCATGGATTGGTGGGGTGATGGTACTTTATTGACCTATAGGAGGCAGAGAGGAAGAATTGGGTGGCATTAAAGTGGAAAAAGCTCCTCAGATACATCCCGATGGTGAGTAGGCTCATGAACGCCTAGTACAGTATACATTTAATTTGTTAAGAGGATCTTGAGAAAATACTTGGGTTACCATGGGTGTGTGGGCATGGTTTCCTTTCGCTACACCCATGGTACATAGGCTTCAACTCGCTCAGGTATACTCCCCAAAATAAGTTGATATGGGTTAAACTCCCTAGTTTACCCATTGAATTCTAGATGAGGAAAGTCTTCATCAATATTGGGAATGTTATTGGAAAATTTATCTATTTTGGCACAAAGTGTATAGGGGCCAGAGATAAATGGGTTGCCTAGATCCTAATTGAGAGGGGTTTCACTGGGAGTTTCCCTGAGCACATCGATTTTGTCTAGGATAAGAATCACATTCACCAGTAACTATACTTGTAGTGCATTCCTTTCTGTTGCCTTATCTGCCACCGCACTAGGCACCTCATGGAACAATGCTCTGGAAAGCACTAGAGGAAGAAGAAACTGAATGAAGTGGCTAAAATTAGGATTACTGTGGAATGTTTTAGACACCAGATATCAGGCGTTGGTTGTGCGGGCATGGGTCAGTCCTATGAATCTCTACGAACACATACTACAGGTACCCCCTATGAACCTACCTTCTACTTTTGGTTTGAAATATTTGGATTATCCATCTTCTTCCTCACCTATCGCAGTTACATCCTCTCCCCCTCTGTCCCCACTGAACCCTAATGGTTAAGGCTCCCTTTCACTAGATGTGCCCACACATAATCCTGACTCCACTTCCATCCCACACACATTGGCCCTATCTATTTCACAGCCACCTGCACGAGATTCCCTACACCAATTGCCCCCATGTTCTTTGGGGATCCATGAAAATGGGACCTTTCTTCGATGTACCTCTCCTTCCCCACCACTGCCCGACATCCCAGCCTCCAATGCCCTAGCTCTCTCCCTCAGGCGCTTTCCTCCTCCCCGAGGAACTTGGTTGATATTGACATTGAATTCCTTCTTTCCAACAAGACCATGGATCTCAGGTCTCTAACTATCCATAGACTGCACCCACTATCCTCTCTAAATATTAGCCCCAACTCTAGACGTAACATTACGGTGGGACTCAGGTATAGCCATCACAATAGACACTTCTGAGGGAGGCCCAGGATCTTGCCTTTCTCACTTGTCGACTTCACCTCTCTTATCGACATTCTGATTTTCTCCACCTCTCAACCTGGGGCTCTTAGAGATTCACAACCTTATCACGAGGCATCATGACATTTTTCCTTTCTCTTAATATGTGGGGTCTTGGGGACTAGCTTAAATTCCTTTCCCTCATAGAACTCTTTATTTTTGTTGATACACATACTTTTCCATTACCAGAATCCATGACTACATCATAGAAGGTTCTACATCACTTCAGGAAAATGCTATATGAGTGCCATATGGTAGTGGTGGACTCTATTTGCCTCTCTGGGGGGTTGGCTGCTTCGTGGAGCTGGAGACGGATTAGATTTAAAGCTTATAAATGTTTTTCTAGTATTTTTATATCAGGTAAATTAAGGGGGCTAGCGACGTGACTGCACATTCTAAATCTATATGCCCCATATCAAGACAATATTAATTTATGGGATAGAATGGAGGAGGTTAATATCCTTAATATTGGCTCTCTAATTATGGAGGGTGATCTAAATGCCACCACGGGAATGGATGAATTCTCAGGCTTGACTTGTAGGATGGACCCACTAGCTGACAAACTAAAAGAAATTATTTTTGATTATCACCTTGTCGACATTAGGCCACATAAATTGGTCTCCACCTAGAATAATGGTAGGGCAGGATCTAAACACATTGCTAAGTGACTTGATAGAAACCTAGTATGGGAAGATCTAGTGGAGAGGATGGGCATGCTACGATCAGAGGTTTCAAAATCAGTCATCTCTAATCATCGACCCATCACCTTAATTTGGCGCAGGGAATAGATTAGGATGGGAATGCCCTTCAAATTTAATCATATTTAGCTGGAGGATACAAACTTCAATTCATTGATTAGATATTTTTGGACTCACTATAGCGATTCAGAGGAATCCCCTATCCAAGATATTTATGGGAAGCTCTTTGATTTAAAATTGGTGGTTAGGGTATGGGAATGGAATCAAACAAATAGGATGAAAAAAAGATTTCAGACGTCAAAGAGGAGCTGGAAAGATTAGGGGAGACTCTAAATATGGGAAGCCCATCTACGAACCTCATTCATAAGATCAAGGAACTTGAGGTGAAGAAGAAAAATATTATACATGTATAGGAGGCCACTTGGAGACTGAAGAGGAGGGCTCTATGGAGATAGGAGGGAGACAGAAACACCAAATTCTTTCATAGATATCAAAATCATAGAATAATGGTTAATACCATTTGGGACATCAAGGATTCAAAGAGCTACATGGTACAAGGTCTTCAGTAGATTTAGTAGGTGACGACCATAATTTTTGAAGACGCTTACAAAAAGAGTGACGTTGATTGCATCGAAGATTAGATCTAAGGATTTGACTCGTCTCCTACAATGTTTCATGAGGATTAAAATGAAGAACTATATAAGGTTTTCAACCTAGAGGAGGTTCATTCTGTGCTTAAATAATTTACTAAGGACAAATGCCTTGACCCATATAGTTGGATAGATGAGATCTTTCTGTATTTATTTGATTTAATGGGACAAGACTTGCTAAGGATAGTGGAGGAGTCTAGACTAGGTAGGTGCATCATAACTGGAATTAACTCTACATACATTGCTCTTATACCAAAAAACAGTGATTTGGGGACTTTAAATGATTATCGGCCCATATCTTTATGTAACCTTATATACAAACTCATATCCAAGATTATAGATCTCAGAATCGAGAACACATTCTCCACATATATTACACTGGAGCAATATGGATTCCTACAAGATCGACAGATTCATGATGTAGTTGCAACGATGCAGGAATGTTTGCATACCATCCTCACTAACAAGATGAATGTGGTTTTTATGAAGGTGGAAATCCAAAGGGCATATGAATTTGTATATTGGGTGTTCTTGCATATTGTTCTACACAAAAGTGGCCTCCAGGTATGCAACATTGAATGAATAATGGCTTGTGTTACTAATGTTAGATATGTATCCATTATTAATGGATTTCCTACAAGATATTTTGGAGCTACCAAAGGATTGAGGCAAGGTTGTTTTCTTTCCCCACTCATATTCACTCTAACCATGGATGGCCTCAGCCATAAAATTAAAAATGCATGTATGAGGGGTGAGTTGCTGGCACTCAATGTGGGCCAGGGCACGAGTATTTCACACAACGTCTTTGTTGATGACATTTTGATTTTTGGTATGATAACAAGGATGGTGTGGGGAACCTTGTATAAAAATTTCAACAGTTTCGGTAGAGCTGTGGGACTTCTTATGAATAATGATAAATCTATGATTCTATATGGGGAGGGACTATTGGAGGTGATAGAGCACATTAAAAATAGCTTTGGCATGGATGCAAAACCTATTGATGATGTGTTGAAGTATTTGTGTCTCAATATCAAGCCAAATAAGTACAAAGTTAGGGATTGCCTTTCGATCATTGATTGAATTCAAAAAAATATTACTGAATGGGAACACAGATGTTTAACACTTGGAGGAAGGGTTACTCTCACTCAACCAATCCTGTGACAACTTGCGGTGTATTGGGCACACCTATAATGGCTCCCTGCTTCTATTATTTCGAAAATTAACAATATTATGGCTAACTTTATTTGGGTAGGTTATGAAAAAGCCCATAAATTCCACCTTACCAAATTGGATAATATCACTAAACCAAAGGGACTTGGGGAATGGGATATGTTTAACATCAAATTATTTGGCTAGACCTTATTGATTAAATCCTTATGGTAGGGATTATTGTTAAATACCTATGGGATGATATCATCAGATCCAAATAGCTCCCGAGAATCCATTCTATTCATTGGATGCAAGAGGGATATGTTGGGAAACCTACTGGTTCCACTATTTGGATCATCTTAAACAAGGTCAAATACTAGTTTCTTAAAAGGACATGCTGGGTCTTTGGCTCGGGGAAGGAAATTATCATCTGGAGGGACTGCATCCTTGAGATTGCCATTGAAAGACATTTCTCTTACCAACTCACTTGTAGTTTAAATAAAACAAGATACTTCTACCTTGATGAGGAAATGAATATATAGTCTGACATATTTTCTGTTTGGAAGAGGGTGGGGGCAAACGGGTTATCAAGAAATGTGGCTAGAATTTGGGAGAAAATCATGGTTGAGTTGCGCCAGCCCAATTTGTGAAAGACTGAGCATGAAAATCATATGGGGTGGGACGGGATTATGAAGCGAGTATATATCTCTGTCTCGAATACCTATCATTACATTTGTAGTTGCATACATAACTCACTTGATGTATGTTGGTTTACAAGATTTTGAAAGATTAAGATTTGGATTAAGATCATTGTATCCACTTCGCTGGCATGGAAGAAAAAAACTCTCACCTCGGACAATCTGAGGAAGAGAAACATGCATGGTCTAGGTATTTTTGTTTTATGTAGGTTGGAGGAAGAGAAAAATTCACATATCTTATTAAGCTATTGGGTGGCTGTCTAGATTTGGCACAAGATCTCTGGTAAAATCTCTTTCCCTTATACTGATCATGTGTGGATTGAATCTTGTTTTCTAGGATGGGCTAGATGATGGACTATATATACTATTTTATTTTTGTTATATGCTATCTATGCTTTATATTAGGTTCATTGTGGAACCATGGCCATGTGGGGCTACATGCTCGAAGGATTATATAACAGCATGGTCACCTATTCTTTGAGGGTGCCTACATTACAACTAGATCTACTCATTTTTACATATACATAATAGAACTAGGGTTTTTTTATTCTGAAAAAAAAAAAAAAAGAATTCAACACATATAAGTTTCAATTATTGTGTTTTCTACCGTTCTTTGTTTTTATACGAAATGGTATGATTGTAATAATTTAGGAATATCCGATTGTTGCTAGCCATTTGTCTACAATGAATCTGAATGGATAGGATCCTGAGCAAATTGGACAATTGAATATGTTAATTAAAATGTAAATATAGTTTTATATTTTTGTATGAACATTATTTTTAGTTTTAATATTTAAAAAAAAATATTAAATTTATTAATTAAAAATTAAATGTAAAGAGTCAAATTTATAGAAGTGTTGCCAGATATAAAATGGAAACTGATTCATATATTAAAACTTATTCTTCTTTTAATAAAGATATAGAAATATAAATTACAAAAGCTGATTAAACTTTAGTGATTTTATTTAAATAATATTAATCAATTCAGATAAAATATAATATTATTTTATATAATATTTTATATTAAAAAAAATTGATTTAATTATTTTTTAAAAAATTATTATAAAAATATAATATACATAAATTTTTAAATATTCAAAATTAATATTTATTTAACTATATTTTAAGTAGCAAGTAAAACTAACTTAAAAACATAATTTAAATTAAATTGCTTTACAACAAAAAAACTCTTAACATCTGAAGTTACTTAATATTTTTTGCTTTACAAAATGTACATCTTAAAACTTTAATTACTCAAAGTATATATCCAAACTTAATATAAATTTTATATTAAAATGATAAGAATTATAAATATATAAACAAAAAATAATTTAAATTAAAAAAATTATTAATAATTAATTTTAATATGTATTTACATTATAGTGAACCCTTAATTTATTCAAATCTTTTATAAAATTCACGTCAACCTTTAGAAATAATTTTAATGATTTAATTATATATTTATTTTTAAAAAACATAATTTAATGTTTATAATCTATTATAATAATAACATTATAATATGCATTGATAATATATTATAATAGTAACATTATATTATGAGGTAATAATATTGTTTGGAGAAACTATTAACGATTTATAACGTCTCTCGGTTAAAAACATTACCTTGTAATATATAATGTGTAACTAGTATATACATAGTCTATTGAGATTTAAGATAAAATTGCAATCATTCAAAATATATTCTATTAATTAATGAATGAGGAAATTAAAAGATATTTATACAATCAATAGTCTTGAGATAGGAATTATATCTTGGACGTACACTACTGTGGTTGAGAGATTCTCTCAACCACACACTAAACTAGGAAAAATTAAATCCCTATTATATAGGAACAAACTCCTCAATTAGGAAATTACAACCATAGACAAGTAGGAATAAACTATTTCCAACTCCCCCCCTCAATGACTACTTGTCATGATAGTCAAATCCACTACCATCAGGCGAATTGCATGTACAAAACCTCCCAAAAACACAGTTTTCTGTCTTCGGACAGATCCACAATCTGCAAATTCGGCGTTTCCAATACAGCCGAAGAATTGATCTGATCAAAATTGATCCGATCCACCTCTCCCGGATAGATCTACAACTTCTCCGATCCTGCACCCCTTGCAGACCGTCAAACGAAGTTGAGGCTTCCCGCAGATCCCCTCGAAGGTGAATTGGCGCGATCCTTAACTAAAAAACCCGCACCTATTGGCACGACTAATGGCCTAACATACGCGCCAGTTGGCCTTCCTGGCATTGCTGTTAGCACGAAAAACGCCAATCCCCTTCTACTCAGAGAAAATCATCTGAGTCTGAGCCAGGTGTTACTGCAGTCCACCTACTCCTACGAGCACAAAGGCTCCTGTGTACACACAGCCACAAAGGCACCTCAAGCCACATAGGCGATTCAGCCACAAAGTCAATTTGCCACCACTGGGCAAGTCCAATTTACCACCACCAGGAAAATCCGCCAACTTCAATACGCCACCACTGGGCAAGTCCGATTTACCACCACCCGGCAAATCCGCCAACTTCAATATGCCACCACCGGGCAAATCCTGTAGCCACTAGGACTCTATAGATGGTTTCTGGTTCACCACCAACCATCACATTACAGTGACCAAAGATGGTTTCAGACTGACCACAAACCATTACAAAGTGGTTTTGAGATCACCACGAACTTTCAAATGCCTTTACAAGGCTTACATTCAACATTTGGAGTTTCTGGTACATACAATGACTATTACAATAATATGCTAGGGAGTCTATTCCACAAACCACACTAAGTCAAACACATATCTACTTTGCTGTCCATCATAACCATTGTCGCTGCTTCATTACCTCATCTATGAGAGGTCCACCAGAACATAGGCACTCACAGCCCCATGAAGAGAACACAATTTTCCCTTCAAGAACAATTTTCAAGCATACTACCTCATGCTTGTTAACAATCTGCAAGAGGATCTCGATCATCCTTCAATCTCTAATGTAGCTGTCATGTCTTCTCATATCTGGTAATAAATCATTCCTACAAATAGATTTGTCTATTGTTGGAATGGAAAATTCCAA
The DNA here is from genome assembly GCA_000404065.3 of Pinus taeda. Classification (NCBI taxonomy): domain Eukaryota; kingdom Viridiplantae; phylum Streptophyta; class Pinopsida; order Pinales; family Pinaceae; genus Pinus; species Pinus taeda. Next base: position 19,279 of record APFE030850076.1, read on the forward strand.
CATAGATTTACACTGGTGACACTAGTTTGCCAAGTTAAATGTCACAACAATCTAATTCTTTTAACCAGATTTACATAAATGCATTTACATGTTAAGTTGAAATTCACAAGGGCAAAAAATTGCAAACTCCACAATCAGCTCGGCTCCTGTGAACAGAAGATAAAATTAGCAACGATAAGGTCAAGCACGCTCAAGGCCTCGCGCATCTCCTCCTCCGCCTGAAACTCAATTTGATTTCTCTTGCTGGATGAAGTGATGACCATCTACAATAACAGCCACTTCCTCTAGAAAGGGGACAAATTTCTTCAAACCTCCTCCATGAACAAAGTTCTTCATACCAGGTATAGTGTATACCAAGTCTTTCTCTCCAACTACAAATTTTGTTGGGACTGTAATTCTGGCTCCTGTCCAAGGGACCAGGAGCTCCCAATTTAAATCAGGTGCTCTGTAAGCACAGGAATCTGATGGCGCCACGAATACCACAACTCGGGGAAGCCATGTATTAGCAGTACAACCGGCCATGATCCTTGCTCAACAATGTGCATTTTGATGCCATTTGCCTCTATGATCCTGTGAGTTATCTCCATTACCTTACCTCCTTTCTTTCGCAGTGTCCTCCTTCAATGCTATAAAATCACGGGCAGACGCAACACGGTTTCTAATTTTCCTCTCTAACTCTACCACGATTCAACGATTTGCCATCATGATCTGGGTTCACCGTGATCTGGTTCTCCACTCCATAGGTCATGCAGCCTCGCAGGCATTCCACCAGATGTGTAGAAGGTGGTGACCACATCCACACTAGATCTGCAATACCATATATCACCATTTTGCTTGATTCTAGGGTTGATCTACAGCTACCAGCACTGCCACTGCAGAGTGATTTCGCCGCACTGACTCTGCAACACGGCACCCACAATATCGGCCTCTCAAGGTTCCGTGACTAAGTGATGACATGCCTGCCATTACAATTGTAATCGCTCACGGACTGAACACTCTTGGTTCTAACCGCAATCACCATGTCTCTGAAGGCAACTGACTGGTGGAAGCGGTCTAGCATGAGCGGACGGTCATATTCCAAATCAAAAACATAAACAGGCAGGGTTATGGCAGTCTGATCATGAGTAATCCCAACAATTGTTTCCAAATCCACCGATGATACTCTTGAATCTCAAAGACTGATGAGTCAACAAAAGCCCTTTGGCATCGTTCATGAAAGTGTCTTCAATGGAACCCCAGTCTTCAAAGGCTCCGAACATGAGGATTATTCTCCACACGAAGTCTGCCTGTGGAGCCGTGGAGAGCACCGGGTCTTCTTCGAGTGTGGATCGATGGAACGCATGATTGAATGTCGTGGCCACGATGATGGATACCGCGCCTCCAGTCAAGATACCGAAGCCTTGCATCGCGAACACGGCTGCAACAAAAGCCCCGCGGGTTATCTTGTTCGTGTACTCTGACATTATCGTCACTGACAACGGGTAGTCTCCACCGACGCCAAAGCCCAGCCAAGTTTGTCGCCGAGCCATTCTTGCGGCCAAGTTTGTCGCCGAGCCAGCGAAGAACAGCTGGCCTGCAAAAGTTCCACACAGGGCCACGCCATTCGCTGTTGCCGACACGTTAGGCGGCAACGATCCGGCCTTGCGAGTAGTTGGATCATAGTGATAGATTCTCCCCAGCAGTTTCGTGACAATTGTAATGCAGAATAGATCATAAGCATCAGTAAAAAAAAACATGCCAGAAATTATGATCGCTGTGAAATGATACCATTGCGTCTTGGCCTTGTCCAGTGCATTGAGCACCTCTATCAGTCATTTCATCACATCTCCGGGCTACAACAGATCAACGCCAAAATTCACGATTCATGTAATCCTCCACCCCAAACTGTGAAGAAAAAACGAAGCACCAAAGACCGGGCTCCACGTTTATCAGCTCAGAAAACAGGCACGGACGGATAATCGAGGTGCCGAGATGAATCTCAGTACATTCGGAAATCAATAGGAATGGAAGCGATTCTCGCAAGCCCACGCGGTCCCCAGAGAGCTCTGGAATAAACTCCTGAACCAACTTCCTTCCCTCCCCTGCTGTTGCGCATACACATCCTCTACGTTGGTGCGCTTGCGCTCTTTTCAGAGCGGCGACGAACGCGTTCGACAGCGAAGCCGGTTGACCTTGGATGACCGCTGACAACTAGTTCAGGGCCATGTTCAAACACAATTCCAGCGCCCGGCATTGCAGAGAGGAGGCTGAGGGCCCGCTGGGATGGGGAATACAGGACTGCAAACAGGCGCGGCGCAGGAGACTCGAATCTGAGCTGAGCAACGTCGCTGCAACATGCAGGGGTGTGACCTGTGCGTGGCCCCGTCTCCTGGCTAACACTAACGCGGTTTTCATTATTGTTGTCGCCTCAGCTCTGAGTGTCTGATGCACAGAACAGTCCCTGGTTCTCATTTTCTCGGATCCCTCACATATATTTTCTCTCAAACGCCTTTTGGTTCTGTATTTTATGCAAGGCACTGCAAAACCTGGAGTCCCACTCTGGTCAAAAACTAGGTCAAGCACGGCCTGCACATTGCCCGCAACCTGGTGGCAACGGGGCTAGCTGCGGCGTTCGACGACAACCACAGCAGATGATGGACAAACAAATATTCACAAGATCTTTATTCTCTTCCGCCCAGGAGCAGCCTAGCCCACGAGGGGCTAGGCACTCACACTCTGATACCAAGATAAAATTGCAATCACTCAAAATATATTCTATTAATTAATGAATGAGGAAATTAAAAGATATTTATACAATCAATAGTCTCAAGATAGGAATTCTATCTTGGACGTACACTACTGTGGTTGAGAGATTCTCTCAACCACACACTAAACTAGGAAAAACTAAATCCCTATTATATAGGAACAAACTCCTCAATTAGGAAATTACAACCATAGACAAGTAGGAATTAACTATTTCCAACTATTAATGCCATTCAGATTGAGAGTTAGAAATAAATACAATATCAATGAAACGATGATTTATAAATATCAAATTTATTCGATATAATTTATCATCGGTTTGGTTAAGAAGTGATAATTGAATTTTATATTTCATTTAATGTTGTTTTTCATTTTGAGCTTTCCAGTTATTTGTTTTCATTTTTAAATAAAATTAGACGGTGTAAGTATTTAAAATAGTAGTAAATTACTTATTTAACTAGGTCATTTGACAATAATAATTTCAAGGAATTGTGCCAGAATTTTTGAATTTAACAAAGCTGGAGATATTGTAAGTTGGTGGCGCTTGTGCATAACTTACCAAGCAATTTTCCCGAAGATTGGTTATTAACCATTTTCTTTGTGATGCAGACATTTGCAAAACAAAAATATTAACGGAAGTTTTCCGGACTTGCTATCTAAGCTTAAAAACCTTAAAGAGTTGTAAGTTTTCTTTTCCCCTTCTGTATTTTTCTTATCCAAATTCTTCTATTTTTTGAATTTTAATCATAATCTAATTTATACATGTTTATAGAGAATAACAATTTCAGTGGTGAAATCACTTCGAAACTTCTACGTAACTCTTCATTGACACTCAAGTAATCAAAATATTTATTTTATACATCTTATATTTCAATGCCAACCAAACATTTGGAATACCAAAGACAATTATCATTAATCAAGTTCAAATTCAAATTAATCTAACTTAAAATATCTTTGTTTAATGTGTACTAGATACTTTGGCAACCCCTACTTATCTATTCCAATGGGACATAAGCCTTTGAATCCTGGAAACAAGAAATTGAGGGAACAACTTGTTTTGAGAATAACACTTAGTGGAGTTCCAATCCTTGGTCTATCATTGATATTGGCTATTTTTCTATATCAGAAAAAGAAAGAGTGTGTTACAATTGAAAGAAATGGAGTGGAAAATGTTGTGCACTTTACCCCAACTAATGGACTGATGCAAAAAATATGGTACAAAATTTAGCAAAGACTTGTGCCTTCACTCAAGATTAAATGATGACTGCCACACAAAAATTTAGGGATTTGACTCTATGTTCTTTGGTAAATTTCCAGAAGGAAAGGATATTTCCGTAAAAGTTCTCTCATTATTTTCCAAGCAAGGAGTTCACCAATTCTTAAATGAGGTAATTCTGAGATTCTATTTTTCAATTTGGACATAGTATTAGATTTCAATTTCTAGCTGCATTCTTTTAGTGTCTTTAAACCTATTCCCATATCATAACCATGTAGAGTAAAATTTATGACTTTGGGTTCATTTGATGAATAGATTGATTTTATTTCAAGAGTTCAACACAAGAACTTAGTGACTTTACTAGAATATTGTAATGAATGCAAATAACTTATGATAATGTACGAGCACATGTCTGGAGGCTCCTTAAGGGGTCACCTTTATCGTAAATATAAATAAATAAATAAATATATATATATATATATATATATATATATATATATATATATATAACTTTCTCATAAATACAATGGTGTCCAAAGGTAACGATTCTCATTTAGTTCTGATTTTCATTTCCCAGGTCTTATCGCAACTTCATAACTAAATTGGAAAATGAGAATGAAAGTAGCTTTACAGGCAACACATGGTAGTTTTCTCATGTCCTCTCTTGTGTGATGTAATTTATAAAAATTTAAACACGGGTTGATGTCTACTATATGCTTCAAGAGGAAAACTACATATTTTTCATGCAATTTCTTATGTGGATTTCTACTTTTATCTCTTAAAGGAAATTAATGCATAGCAATATCTCCATTTTTATTCAAAGGATTGGAATAAAGGCACATAACTTGTACCTCGAAGATTATTCACACAGATGTGAAAACAACAAAGATTCTTTTGGACAACAATTTAAAAGGAAATCTGGGTGACTTTGGTCTTTCAAAGATATGTATTGATGAGGAGTATGGGGAGCCTTCTCATGTTACTGCTATGGTGAAAGGAACTACAGGATACCTTTGAGCCATATTATATCTCACACATAACTTGTACTATATTTACAATAATAGTGATGGTGAAGGAATTGTATTTCCTGTAGAATCTCACTTCTTCATTTTTCTTTCCATTCTTAGCTCAGATTTTATTTAGGTTTTCTTTAACAAGTATTTTAGCACTTAAAGGCTGATTGAGAAGAGTGATGTGTATAGTTGTAGTCCTCGGAGAGGTATTTCCAACGGGGTATCATGCACGTCAAACAGAGATAATATGACCAAGTCACAATTGCGGGAAGTTGTTTGTCCAACTAAGCTCAGTGGGGCTCATAAACTCTTTGTGTTACATCTCCTCGAGTTAAGTTTTTGGTTGTTTAGGGTTTTCTCTTATTGTTCAATAATAAAAAGGCCCTTGAGCCTCATTGTAATGCAGTTCAAAGGCATGTAGCTACCACATCTCTTTTCAGAGATAAGCTACCATTGTACGAGCTAGTCTTATTTCCATTCTGTTTGTAAGCATATTTCAGTATTTGATATTAATGAAATGAAGTGTTATTTCTAGTGCATCTTTGTATTTATGGTTATATCTATAATTTGTTGTGTTCCTATTTAAATTCAGATCATGCTTAGCTCTTGGGAATTGTGCCAAACAAAGGTCTGGGCACTATTACCAACTCACTCTGGACCAATCATGTTTCTAGGCGCTGATGGAACTCAACTCCATTGCTCGGTTTGATTTTGTGCCCCTAATTTAAATTTTCCACGTGTCTTGAATGTCATTGGGAAGTGAGTTGAAACTCGCCTTAGCTAGAAAAATGAGGTTCGGTTGGACAAATTGTCAATTCCGTTAGAATCATGACATTGGATTATCTAAATTCGTTGTTAGGTACTAGAAGTAAAGAAAGCTATCCTAACTAGGGAGCCCTATGAGTTAAACTTAATTATCAACATTCTATATGTCTTAAAACAACTGACACTTACTATAATTATCTAGTGGGGGGCTCATGGGAGTCAAGGCATCAACATAGTATGTGTTGATTAAAATCTATCCTAAACAATATCCTAGCTCATTGTTAGGTACTAGAAGTACAAGAAACTATCTTAAGTTAAGAATTGAAAAGGAAAACTTATGAGTTAAACTTATTCTATCTTAAGGAAATTATCCAACTAAAAACTCAAAATAAACTAAAATCTATTCTAATTTGGTCTAAAACAAAGTATGTCGAAAGGTGAGGCTTATGTCTTTAAGTTTTATGAAGGAGGTGTTCAAGAACTGCTTAAGGATTAAATATTTTGGGGGTTTAAGAGAATGAAAGAACTTATGGATTCACTATGAACTAGGGTCTTTCTACTAGCATTTAGTATTGAAGATACACTCGAGTGCTAATGTGCCATGATAACACCTTAAGAAAATACATAACATTTCAGTATTAAACAAATATTGAAAGATGAAAACTTAAAACCAATCTTAGAAAAACACATAGTACCTCATAAACCAATAAATTTCATCACCATGAGCATCAATTCCACAACAATGCTACTCTTACTCAATAGTACTAGAATTCCAAACAAGAAAAATCAAAAGGTAAAAGATATTGAACTCCTTCCTCTTGTCACAAATATTTACAAATTAGAAGTCTCTTCCTATTTATACATGACCTAAGAGACCTTTTAAATGTGTGGGAAACATGCCTTCTCACATAGCATGAAGTACATCCTCATTAAATTTGGATGGACAATAACTCATCCTCAATAAATTTCTGTTGTGCATGAATACGCCAAACTGGATTGATTTTATAGAATAAAGGGCATGGGTTGTGCCCCTCAAATAAATGTACACTAGGACCTCTAATTAATTGGCACTTCAAATAATCATTCCATCCTAAAGATATATTTTTTTTTTCTACAACATATCATACTCATTATCCTAAAAGAAATCTTACTCACTAAAATCCAAGTCTACAAATGTAGAATTTCATCATATGTACTAAATTATGTTCAAGTGAGAAGAAATATGCACTCTCCAGACAAACTAATTACAATCTTGGTAATGAAATTTAAAATGAAACATGATTTGACAATACCTAACCTGAAGATATAACCTTGTATCATATTTAACAAATTATATATATATATATATATATAATTTGAACTTAAATATTATTTCTATTTATTTGATTTCATTATATTTAAAGGTGTTTTTTATATTAATTTATCTTTAAATATGTTAACTTTTTTCATTAATATAGTTTTGACATGTAATTAATATATATAATATTTTAATATATTATATAAATATATTTTGAATGTTTTTTTTTATATATTTGAATGTTAATTTTTTATGATGATTTTGTGTGTATGTGAATAAAATTTTCTCTATTATATTTAGAAATGTGGTTTACAGGAAGATGTATAATTATTTAAAATTTGATATAGAATTCACATATACCCTATTAAAAAAAGTTAATAATAAAGAATTATATCATTAAAAGGTTGATAATAGGAATTATATCATTAAAAAAGTTGATAATAGCTAAATTATATAATTATATTATTTTCATTAAAAAAAACCTAAAAACAACAACGGGCAGGTTCATTCTGAATTTTGAAACTTGACCTGTATGATGCTCAAGATTAATCGTCTAGGTAACAGCCCATTAAAAAAACATTATTTTTTGCGTTTCATAATTAACCAATCAGGACTCCAAGTCCGGATACAATCATGGTTTCAGCTATGACCGTCGATTGTTAACAAAAAGAAATGGCAAACATATTACTTTGCCCACCGGTCAACTGGACCTCCAAAAGATAATGAATTAAACAATTAGGTTCGTCCACAAGTCAATTGGACTCCAAAATAAAAATGAGTAAATAATTATGTTTTTAATTTGTTTTTTTAGTTTTTTAAAGTTTTTTGACTTAATTTTTTTTTAAATTTAACAAGAATTTATTGAGATCACAAATTTGATAGGTAAATCCCTCACAATCCAAGTATTCTAGGGATTTTTCAGGTCACTTAATCTATATATACAGTGAAGAAACCAGTTTAAATAATACAAATCAAAAATTCAAAAAATTACACTAAAGACAACTCCATTATGTTTGAGTACGGGTCAACTAGACTTAAAAAACAAAAACTAAGTAAATAATTTCAACTGGAATTATTACTATCCAATTTTAACATCATGGTAATTATTATTATTTAATTTTAAGATCACTCCAGACACCAAATTAACCTATATAACCCTTTATTTAAAAGACAAGAAATCCTTATGGAATAAAAGTAATCTTTATTTATATATAATATAAAAAACCTTATTTGATAAGGGTGGGTTATCCTTGTTTACAGAACAAAAAACCTTTATCTGATAAAAGTGACCAATCTGAAATGCTTCAACCTTGACCATAATTAACCAACTACAAAGTCAATGAAAATATCGATCTCCTCTTCAATGTTTGTGCAGCAGTTTCAACCTTGACCATAATTACCCAATTACAAAGTCAATGAAAATAATTATATCGTCTTCAATGTTTATGCAGCAGTTTTTTGAGATTGAAAGGCGTGATGAAGGATGCATTTCCCTTCCAAATATTGCGAGAAACAATCCGGTACACTTTCTGAGTGGGATGGGTTCCATCCCAAAACACGTATTTCTCTGGACGTTTGCAAAGAAAAGCTTTGTATTCTTCACGCTGCTTCTTCGGAATCTCCAACCCACAAGACACAGCCGTGTTAAAAGGCCCCGCTCCACAGCACGCAGACGTCGTGTTTTTAAAACCTGCAACCAACGCCAGGTCCCATATTGCATTTAGTCAATTCACAACCCAATCCACGCCTATAACGTTTTTGAAATTTGTACTTGCTATTGAAATATTACTGTATTTTACCATAGGATTCGCCGTGTTGAATTAAATTTAATACGAAATCATATGCGTTAACAAGCAGGATCGTTGCTCCGTCTAATTTTTTATTCAGCTGATTTACAAGAAGCCTGAGACCATCATTAAATGCCACTGCCAGCTGATTTGCAGTTTCCACACATCCACCATTATATGCCTTCACTCCAGCGAGCCTTGAATTTGGAGTACATCCCACAACAGGGCTGTTTATTAAAATGAAGTTTCTTGCCCCCTTACTGTATAGCTTCTGCGACATCCACCACGGAGAAGAAGGTAACCCCAAATTTAACATAATGGAACGATAAGCGAAGAAACCGGGGAAATACAAAATCATGAGGGATTCATACGTACCAACAAGTGTTCGTTATATTTACTAAGCAGCAGCTTAACGAAATCCTGGGCAATTGTAGACTTTTGGAAGGTGGTATTCGCTAAATAGTTGAGGCCAATATCATTGCCATCACTCGTAATGGTATACAAGGACTGGGATATGTTGAATTTGTAATTTCACTGCGCCCGAGGGTCAGCAGTCAACGCAGTGTCAAAACCACTCAGCAGAAAACCACAAACCGGAAGTAATCTCGTCGCACCGCTTTTGGCTTAAGGAGGTTTCCGTAAGAAGGGGCTCTGATGCATTTTGGAGGAGGCACGTGGATTGGTGTGACATCACCCCCTGACATTTATCGGACGATAAATGTCGGTCAACTCACCCCATCCGATTTGGTTGTTCTTTCTCCACCATTCGATCGCGAGGAAGATATACGGGACTGTTAAAAATTAAATGAAGCGTGCAATAAACTATGGACCATACCTAAGTTAATGTTATGACATATTTTTTGGTAATGCTTTTAATGTTTTACGGCTCGTAATATTTATTGAGTAGGGGCGAATAAATGTAATGTAAGTTTTTTTTATTTTTTTTATATGATATACGTAATGTAAGTGTGTTGACTTTTAAGTTATGCCTCGCACACGGGGAGCTAAAAATGTATTGTATTCGCAGCAGCGAATGAAAACCAGAGAACACACAGGAGTGTGTGTGAATATTTTTGGGTTGAAATGTTTTGTGAAGAAATGGTAAAAATCCCAGCACCGTAAATTTTTAATGTAAGAAATGCAGAGAACGCACAGCAGTGCAGGAGAAGAGTAGAAGAAGTGAATGAAGAAAACCAGTGGATAGTTTTGTTCAAAAACCATGAATTGTTTCACACAG